>VYXB01000872.1:49681-92713 GCA_013397135.1 Pachyramphus minor | reverse complement strand
CAAGGAAAGATGCAAGAGGCTCTAACTCCAAATGAGTGAAAAGAGGGACCTGGCAACCCAGACAGAGGCTGGGCCAGGAGTGGATTGAGAGCAGCAAGGTAGAGAACAGCTTGGAGGCTCTGGCTGTTGAAATAGTGAACACAATCGAGTACCAATCCTGGGCTGCATCCAGAGCCGTGGGGCAGCAGGGCAAGGGAGGGGAACCTCCCTCTCTACTCTGCTCTCCTGACACCAAACCTGGGCTCCAGTGTCCTGCCCTAGGACCCCCAGCATAAGAAACACACGGACCTGCTGGAGTGGGTCCAGAGGAGGCCACTGAGCTGATCAGGCAAATGGAGCACTTCCCGATGAGGACAGGTTGAGAGGCTTGGGGTTGTGTAGCTGAGAGAAGAGAAGGCTCCCAGGAGACATTCAGTAAAGCTGCAGAGGAACATCTGGTCAGGGTTTGTAGTGATGGGACAGGGGGTCATGATTTTAAACTGGAAGTGCGGAAATGTAGATTAGAGATGAGAAACCAATTCTTTCTGCTGAGTGTGTTGAGACACTGGAACAGGTCTTCCACAGAAGTTCTGGATAACATGTCAGGGGGCTGGAACTCAATGATCTTCAATGTCCTGGTCATCCCTAAACAATTGATAGACTGAAGGGACAATTCTGGGTTGTATGAAGTGGGAGCACAGTATTTCAGATGAAAGAGGGAAGGACTTAATCAGCAAAGAGGCCTTACAAGTGACGAGTACCAGGTGTTTGGATGTTTCATGGGCAAGGAATGTTTGTGGCCCCACAGGGCTCTGGACACAGCATAAAAGGCTGCGCTGCTGCAGACTCTGCATCCTGCTCTCCTGCCTCTCTTTCCTTGAGGACTGAGGTAAGCCTGAGTTCTCTCCTTCTCCCTATGTGGGCTGAAGTGCTGTCGTGGTGGCTCCTTAGTTGATCCTTGGGTGCCTCAGCTTGGCCTTGACACAGAGCAGTTGAAGCACTTTCAGCCTCTTCATGGTGGTGGCTGGGGAGAGCTGGGAATTGATGGGTTGTCAGCAGCAAAAGGGGATCAAGGGGTCAGAGATGCAAGGGGATCTGCCCAGCAGAATTTGCACTTGCAGTTTGTTCTGGAAAGAAACAACCCAGTGCATCCCCTGACATCTCTAACACAGCCATGTCTGTTATGGAGGGTGGCAGTGAGGAGTCTTTCCACAGGTGCCTTAAACCCATTCTCCTGGGTCCTATTCCTTAAGTGGGGCAGCCTTCCTGTGCTTTACCCATGCACAGGGCATGATGAGGGTTGTGGGAATCGTAGACATAGAGTGTGCTTTTAAAGCAAATGTTGTCTATGTAGATTGCTGTAGGAAAGAGAGACAAACTGATACTAAGGATTTTTCTCCCTCCTCTGTGTTCCAGCTCTGCCTCCTTCACCCAGAGATGTCTTGCTGCAGACCCTGTCCCCCACGCCCCTGTGGCCCCTGTGGCCCAACCCCACTCGCCAGCAGCTGCAGTGAGCCCTGTTTCGCCCGCTGTGCTGACTCCACCGTGTACATCGAGCCCTCTCCAGTGGTGGTGACCCTGCCGGGCCCCATCCTCACCTCCTTCCCTCAGAGCACAGCCGTGGGATCCTCTCTGTCAGCTGCTGTTGGCAGCTCCCTCAGCTCCTCGGGGGTTCCCATCTCTTCTGGGGGCTCCCTTGGTCTGGGGGGGTCTGGGCTGTGTCTGCCTGTCCCCCGCTGCAGCATGAACTGCTGAGGACAGCACATCACCCCCTTGGTCTTTGGGCAATGAGCCCATTTCTGTCCCTCCCGGACCCCTGCCAATGCCTTTCTTGGTCTCTGCTCTGTGCCACTGCGTTTACTCCTTCTCAATAAAGCCTTTGTGCAGCATCACTGGAGAGTCGTGGTTGTTTGTTCTCCTCCTCCCTCAGGTTACCAGCTGGTGTGCAAGGATGAGCACTGGCTGCTGTCCTGAGCTCACCAGCAGCTGCAGAAAAAACTCCCTGTGTTTAGATCAGAGCCCCCTGAGCTTGCCAGCAAGAATATGGATTCAAAAGGAAAGAGGGTGAAAGGCTTTAGCAGCACTTGATCACTGACTGATTCAGTGTTTAGGACTGCCTGCAAATATAAAAATGAACTAATTCTAGATTTACAAAAACTTCCATTCCATTATGAGCTCACACACAGGCACAGAGATGTGCACATCTATGTTTCAGTGTCTAAATTTATGTATCAAAATTTTCCCTTGTTTTCTGTGAAATACTCCCATTAAATCCCTTTGTGTTTCACAAGAGTGGGCTGAACTTGGAGGCATGTGTGAGCGGGGACAGTGTATCAGCCCAAGCCTCGTTGTCAGACATGCTCTTTCAGGTATCCCAGCCTGATGGTTCTCTAGCTCCAAGAGACATCCCACTCACAGGGAGGTGCTGGCACAGTCGCAGCTGTCCAGGACAACTGAAGGGGCGGCTCTTCAGAGAGTGCCAAGATGCTTTCCTTTAGTCAGCAGGAGGTTCCATTCTGGCTACAACCCTTGTCAGTAACTCCTGGCAACAATGTCCAAGACATTTGGGAATTGTTTCCAAAACTGCAGCAACAGAGGTGGTGTTCCACTTGGGCTACAGTTCAGGCAGGGAATGCTGGAAGGCTGTGAGGGGCTGCCTGATGATCCCCTGTTCCCTGCCGTGGTTGCAAAGCTGCTGGTGCTGTTGTGGACAGGGCTGTCCCCACCTGTATCATGCAATAGCACCGGTGTGGGGAAGGACATTTCATCTCCCAAGGGGTTCTGTAAAGGGACACGTCACCTCTCAGTTGGTTTNTGGTTGCAAAGCTGCTGTTGCTGTTGTGGACAGGGCTGTCCCCACCTGTATCATGCAATAGCACCGGTGTGGGGAAGGACATTTCACCTCCCAAGGGGTTCTGTAAAGGGACACGTCACCTCTCAGTTGGTTTATTGAAGACCTGTCAGGAGGAGGAGGGTGGGAGAGGCTGCAGCAGCACATCCCAATGGCAGGAGATCCCAGATAGCTGGCTGAGGACAAGGGTCTGGCAAGTGCAGCCCCAGCCTGCGGGGTGATGCCTCTCAGGCCTCTGACACTTGTCCCCAGGTGCCCGCCTGGCTCCGGGAAGGTGCCCAGTGCAAATGTGGAGAGGAGCGTGTCCCTGAAGTGCCCGGGTGCGGGTGTCAGTGGGCAGGCTGTGCTGAGCAGGGCAGGGAGGGCTGGAGCAGGTAGTTGTGGCCGAGTGGTGAAGGCGATGGACTAGAAATCCATTGGGGTTTCCCCGCGCAGGTTCGAATCCTGCCAACTACGGGGCAAAGAGCCCTTTTGGGTGCTGGCACCTGCAGGAACCGCACAGTTCCCACCCTACCGGACTCACCCAACTCTTCCCCCAGAGCAGCAGCACAGCAGCAGCTGCTGGACACCTGCTTGGCTTCTTAAGTGCAAGGGAAACCCCGAGAGGGCCATGGAAGGACAGGGGAGAAAAGCTGGTGCATGGTGTGTGACCTGCAGTGCCATGGCATCATTTCACATTAGCACCCAGTGTAAAGGGCTAGCAGTTTCAGATATACATCTGGCTTAGAAGCACAAAATCTGCTTGGAACAATCGCTTTTTTTTCCAGCGTAAAAGTTATCCGAATTTGACACCACAGTAGACTTAAAAGAGTAGAATGAATTTCCCTATTAATTCAAAGCACAAGGTCCCTCTCTCAGTCCTCGGCCAGCAAGGAACTGAACTGTATCGCAGGTACAGTCCTGTAGCACTATGGGAGCAGAGCTGGATTTGTGGTGAGGTCTGCAGCCCTCATGATCTGCCTGGACTGGAGTTGCCCTGGGCCCTGCAAAGCCCTGTGTGCAGGGTTGCCTTGAGCAGCTGCAGAGACAGAGGGGATGGTGCCTGTGCAGGGCTGTGGGCACAAGGTGTGGGAGAAGGGCAAGGCAAGGCCCTGGCAGTTGTGAGCCTGGTGGGAAAGGAGGTGAAATTTTGAGAGAGCCCCTTTGGGTGGCTGTGTAGGGTGAGAGGAAAGAGAAGGGAGGGAGAGGGGTGCGGCAGTGCCTGGGAGTGCCAGGCTGAGTAGGGGCAGGTGGCAACAGATTGGGGGAGCAGAGTGGCGCAGCGGGAGCGTGCTGGGCCCATAACCCAGAGGTCGATGGATCGAAACCATCCTCTGCTAATGCTCTTTTTCACCACTGCTGCCTCACACAACAACTTTTACTCTGCACTGATGCTTTACCCTGCACTGCTGCAGCTCTCCTGGCACCCACACCCAGGGCCCTGCTCTGCCTTCTGGCCCTGCTCCCTCACACTGCCACCTGCTTTCTCAGGTACCAGCACTCCACAATGCCTCTCAGCAAGGCAGGGGGTGGGGGTAGAGTTGCAGGCAGAGCTTCCCCCACCAGCACTGGCTGTTCTTGGGACATGGGTGTTTCTCTCTTCCCATCAGGCAGCTCAATCCCCCACTTCCCAGCCACAGGAGGGGAGCTCCAGGGCTCTGCAGGTGGAACAGGATGATGGTATTGTTTTGGGAAAAAACAACATAATCAACTTGAAGACCTGTGGGCTTTATCTGTCCCAGTCTGTTTTCTTTCCCATTAGTAGGACAATCCAGGAGGGGGGACCAAGTCGGTATTCCCAATATTGTCTATTAGTGGCTGGGTGTTGGTAGTGAAGGGGAGAGAGGGTGTCACATTCGAGTCTCTGTGAGAAGAAATGAGAGGCTTCACTGCCCTGGTGCAGGTTTCTCCAGCTGCCTCCACAGCATAGAGCCATTTACAAAGGTTCTGTCGTGTGGAGCAGCCATGCCAGGAGTCCAATATGAGTTGTTCCTTCCATTTTCAGGCCATGAGCTTCAGCGACCGTGAGCCATCAAAGACAATCAAGACTGACCTCTTCAATCAGTCCTCCTTGTCTGAGTGCTTCCATAAGCTGGCAGCAGGAAGGAAAAAAAAGAAAAAAGTTTGGTTTTTTTCCTGTAAAAATATTGTGCCTAACAGTACTTGGACAATAAGATGAATTGGCTTGGGGCTGTGAAAAACTGCTTTTTCCTGGCCATTCTTGATGATGATGACCACCTTCCTCATCAGAGACAAGTCTGCTTTCAGACATTTCACTCTTCACTTTGCTCTTCCTTGGTGGCAGTTACATGAGAGGGGAAATGAGTAAAAGCAAATGGATAGGAAGATATAAGCACAAACATCTCACTACAGTTCAGTGGTTTCCAGCTGGACAATGGGGAAATACCAGACAAAACACAAGAAACACTTTATGAACTGTAGGAAAACAGACCATGTTTTCCGTTCCCTGCCATTGTGCCCTCTGCCTGGTGCAGTGTGGGGTGAGGTCACAGTGCTCAGCCAAGGCTGTGACATTTGTGGATTCCTCTGTGGGATGACTCCTCCAGCTACCTCAGCTCCACATGCACCCCTGTCAGTGCCACTGCCATGGTCTCATACAGCACTGACCCCTGAGACACACTGGCACCCATCCAGCACTGTTTGTGGCAGCCCATGTCCCTGATTTCCACTTCCACAATCCCCATGGAAAGGTGAGGTCACAAGAGGAGCCTGTCTAAAAGGAGACAGAGAGAGGGGTTCTACTAAAAAAAGTCCCAGAATGCACTCATGAGCAAAGAGGTGTTGGCAGTGACTTCCTCTGGTTCCACCAGCACAGGACATCCACAGCAACTGCTGACAAAAGCAGGAGCCTCCAAGCACATGGTGTCCATCCAGCAAGGGAGGTACTGAATGACTGGGAAGTGTTCCTGTCTCAGCCTAGGATGGGCTCCTTGCAGGCTGATTCCAAGCTTAGAGAGAACCTGCTGCAGAAATCCATCTAAAAGGCACAACTCTCCTGGGGCTGGTCTAAGGCCTGGGTTGGTTCAGCTCCTACTCTGGATTACCTGTGGCAGGCTGGCCAGGAAATCCTCTGAGATCAGCAGCTGTAGGATCTGCTCCATGTAGTACCACTGTAGCTCCAGCCAGCCAGTTTTGGGCATAACTCTCCCAGCAAGCTATGAGGATCCTGTCCCCAACATAACCTGCTCATAGTGGGACTCTCTGATGCTTTGGTGCTTGTGTTTCCAGGCTGAGCCACAGCTGTGTGAAGAAAGGCCTTGCTGCTCTTTTCTAGGTACCTGCTTTGACAAGGTCCACACTGCTATAAACCACGTGGCCTTGGCCTTGGGAAAGGGCTCCAGCCAGAGTGACCTCTCTCCTCTTGGCCTCTGCCCCTCCTCAGCCATACATTCAGAGGTGTCCAGGAAGACCTGCCTGTCATCAGCTCCCAAAGCAATGATGCTCTGTGGGTGGGCTGCAGGGACCGGCACAGATCCTGGGCAGTATATAGAAGACAGAACATGCAGGAACTTTCTGCACTTCCCATTCCTCTCCTTGCTCACGGGGTTCTCCAGGCAGCCAGCCACTCTGCAAGGCTGCTGATGGACATACATATGTCACACCTATAGACAGGGCTGGGGATGGTGGGGGATTCAGTGCCACTGAACACAGGCTGCTGGGCAAGGTGTGTTGCTGGCCTGGGATGCGGCGACAATACTCGAGGTCAGTATCCATGCACTGGACAACTCACTGGAGAGATGTGCCTTCGCTGCCATTACACCAATCACTCTCATGGAGGAAACCTGCCTCACCCAGGTGGTGGAATCCACCCGGTTCACGTGGTGAGGGGAAACCTTCATGTTCCACTTACACTCATGAGGCACATTCTTCCCCAGATGGTTAAGAACAGGAAGGAGGAAAGGAAAGAAAACTACCTTTTCCTCTCTGTCTCTTCCACCAGACAAAGGCTTGTGAGCAGTGCTGGCCAGAGCAGCAGCTGTGCTGAGAAGCAGCAGCTCAGGCAGGAGAGCTGATACAGTGTGCTGACAACCTCTGGGCAGGCACATCTATCTGTTGGTGACTTTAGCCTATTGTGAAGGTCCTCAGAAGCAATGGGTTTTTGAAAGTGTTGTGACTTATAGACATAAAGGATGTTTCCACCTTTGAAAAACAGTTCAGCTGAAGATGGTTTTTTTACACTAAAATGCCGTCTGCTACTCGCCTCACCTCATGCTTGTAGCCTGAATGATTTAAATTATGCATTGACAGTGATACCTCTACGTGAGTGAGCATCATCTTTTTCAAACAGTCACAGATACACAGCTTGGATGTGCTGTTTCCCAAGCTTGATTGTCCCTTCACTAGCTTGACCAAAACTGCCTCAGCTTGTTCTCTGCCTGAGCAACAGACACCACGGCACAGGGCAGGTGGCAGGAGGAAAAGGTCTCCCATCCTCCATTAGGGTGCCACCAAGTGACACTGCCTGCCTTTCCCCAGGGAGCATCTGCTTCTGCTCACCATGGACACTTGGTAGAAGACAAAGCGAGAGTCCATTCAAAAGCGACTGGCCTGCAAATGAGACAAGGGCAGCGTGCAATGGCTGAGCAGGAACCTGTGCATCAACCTGTAGAGAAAATCCCCAGCTCCCCTGGGCACACACTGCTCAGGGACAGTGGCAATTTCAGGAGGAAGAAACACAAGGAGACTCAGGCTGCGATGAAACATTGCTTTAATGAAAACAGAAAGGGCTTTGTGACAGGAGGGGGAAGAGTGCTGAGCACGAGAGGGGAAGGGCTCCACAGGACATCACCCCTTGCAGCAGAGGGATGCAAAGCACCTGCAGGGTGCTCCTTTCTCCCCGTCACAGCCAGAGCCAGTGAGGATCATCCCCCATCCACAGCAAGGGCAGGGAAAGTGCTTTGCCTTGGTCAGGGCAAAAGCTCCGGAGCCTGGGAGGGAGGGTGAGGAGCTACCTGGGGCTAACAAGGAAAGCATAGGAAGATTAAGAGCAAGAAGGGCACAATGTCAAGGGATGACACACGGCTCCTGTCCGTGGAGGGGAAGAGCCAGGTGCCCCACACATTGTGAAACCACGGGCATCTCCATGGTCCTGGATCCAGATCTCGTTTGTCCGTTCCTGGTCGTCCTTCCCAACATGAGCGATCCACTGTCCCTACCAGCAGGGATTGCACAAACGCAGGGACCCACAGAGACCACTCCCAAGGCCTGGAAATCTCCCAAACCCAAGGGAGCCCCCGGAAGAGATGGGAACCCCCGAGGAGCTGAGGGAGCTGCCAACAGCAGCTGACAGAGAGGATCCCACGGCTGTGCTCTGAGGGAAGGAGGTGAGGATGGGGCCCGGCAGGGTCACCACCACCGGAGAGGGCTCGATGTACACGGAGGAGTCAGCACAGCGCTGCACACAAGGCTCGTTGCAGCTGCTGGCAAGGGGGGCTGGTCCGCAGGGGAAAGAGGGACAGGGTCTGCAGCAAGACATCTCTGGGTGAAGGAGGCAGAGCTGAAACACAGAACAGGGCATGAGCATGACACGGAAGCCGAAGAGAGACAACGGATCAGAACATCAAGTGCCTGCGCAAAGAGCCCGGTGTGGTTCAGACTTACCTGGCTGACAGGGGAGACGGCAGCGAGGGAAGTGGATGGCAGCTGTGGGGACACGGGGACTTTTATACCCTGTCTCCAAAGCCTCGGGGGACCCAAAACATTCTTTTGGCGTGAAGCGTTCTCCTAACTTGCAGTATTTGCTTGCAACGTGCTCCTGGATGTTTACACATTTCCCCCTTTCATCAGAGACGGTTTGCTCCCATCGAACACGTGGGCAAGAATAAAGGTGCCCTTTGAAGTTCATCAATAGTTGTGCTGCTCCTTAAAGCCACAGGTCTTGTTGTCCATCTTGTCTAGGCTGCCCGCAGAAACACAAAGCGACATTGCTGGCCACGCACATTCCTGGGGCATGGTCTCCACCACCGCCCTTCCACACCACACACTGACCTCAGGCACTGAGGAGTTCAGCATCTGAAGACACCTCACCTGTTGACACCTTCACTGAGGCCTGTGGTTATCAGTTCTTGTGTCTCACCCACTGTCCAAGTCATATGGACATCAGCAAAACAGCAAAGGGCAGGCCAAAGAGCTGAGCTGCTCACTCTCATCTGGATTGTCCAGCTGTTTCACTCCTGGATGGGAAAGGTGGTGTTCCTAGACAATATAACCATGTTTTTCTTCTTCCCACTGGGCATATGAGTTCAGCTCAGCAAGTTTATTGTTTACTGAAAAACAAGTCTATGAAAGGCATGTTCAAAGGGCCTTATGACTCCTTGTCTGAGGCTGAGCCAAGCCAAAATGGCTTTGTTTTTCTCCTCATGTTCGTCCTGGAGACAAACAGCCTCTCTGGGATGTAGGAAAGACTGGGAACCAGAGCTCTCAGCTGCTTCTGTGGTATAAGGGTCAGAAGAAAAGTTCCTGTACTGGGTGCAGAAGAGTGAAAGAGCTGGGCAGAGGATGGGTCAAACAGAGACCGGTGCACCATTGCCCAAACGTCTACAGGCAACTGTGAAGCCTATGAGTCTGTGCTGGGCAGGCCAAGGCCCAGAGCTGGAACCAACATTGAGGTGTCTTCAGGTGCTGAACTCCTCAGTGCCTGAGGTCAGTGTGTGGTGTGGAAGGGCGGTGGTGGAGACCATGCCCCAGGAATGTGCGTGGCCAGCAATGTCGCTTTGTGTTTCTGCGGGCAGCCTAGACAAGATGGACAACAAGACCTGTGGCTTTAAGGAGCAGCACAACTATTGATGAACTTCAAAGGGCACCTTTATTCTTGCCCACGTGTTCGATGGGAGCAAACCGTCTCTGATGAAAGGGGGAAATGTGTAAACATCCAGGAGCACGTTGCAAGCAAATACTGCAAGTTAGGAGAACGCTTCACGCCAAAAGAATGTTTTGGGTCCCCCGAGGCTTTGGAGACAGGGTATAAAAGTCCCCGTGTCCCCACAGCTGCCATCCACTTCCCTCGCTGCCGTCTCCCCTGTCAGCCAGGTAAGTCTGAACCACACCGGGCTCTTTGCGCAGGCACTTGATGTTCTGATCCGTTGTCTCTCTTCGGCTTCCGTGTCATGCTCATGCCCTGTTCTGTGTTTCAGCTCTGCCTCCTTCACCCAGAGATGTCTTGCTGCAGACCCTGTCCCTCTTTCCCCTGCGGACCAGCCCCCCTTGCCAGCAGCTGCAACGAGCCTTGTGTGCAGCGCTGTGCTGACTCCTCCGTGTACATCGAGCCCTCTCCGGTGGTGGTGACCCTGCCGGGCCCCATCCTCACCTCCTTCCCTCAGAGCACAGCCGTGGGATCCTCTCTGTCAGCTGCTGTTGGCAGCTCCCTCAGCTCCTCGGGGGTTCCCATCTCTTCCGGGGGCTCCCTTGGGTTTGGGAGATTTCCAGGCCTTGGGAGTGGTCTCTGTGGGTCCCTGCGTTTGTGCAATCCCTGCTGGTAGGGACAGTGGATCGCTCATGTTGGGAAGGACGACCAGGAACGGACAAACGAGATCTGGATCCAGGACCATGGAGATGCCCGTGGTTTCACAATGTGTGGGGCACCTGGCTCTTCCCCTCCACGGACAGGAGCCGTGTGTCATCCCTTGACATTGTGCCCTTCTTGCTCTTAATCTTCCTATGCTTTCCTTGTTAGCCCCAGGTAGCTCCTCACCCTCCCTCCCAGGCTCCGGAGCTTTTGCCCTGACCAAGGCAAAGCACTTTCCCTGCCCTTGCTGTGGATGGGGGATGATCCTCACTGGCTCTGGCTGTGAAGGGGAGAAAGGAGCACCCTGCAGGTGCTTTGCATCCCTCTGCTGCAAGGGGTGATGTCCTGTGGAGCCCTTCCCCTCTCGTGCTCAGCACTCTTCCCCCTCCTGTCACAAAGCCCTTTCTGTTTTCATTAAAGCAATGTTTCATCGCAGCCTGAGTCTCCTTGTGTTTCTTCCTCCTGAAATTGCCACTGTCCCTGAGCAGTGTGTGCCCAGGGGAGCTGGGGATTTTCTCTACAGGTTGATGCACAGGCTCCTGCTCAGCCATTGCACGCTGTCTCATTTGCAGGCCAGTCACTTTTGAATGGACTCTCGCTTTGTCTTCTACCAAGTGTCCATGGTGAGCAGAAGCAGATGCTCCCTCGGGAAAGGCAGGCAGTGTCACTTGGTGGCACCCTAATGGAGGATGGGAGACCTTTTCCTCCTGCCACCTGCCCTGTGCCGTGGTGTCTGTTGCTCAGGCAGAGAACAAGCTGAGGCAGTTTTTGTTAATCCAGTGAAGGGACTGTGAGGAAATTGCCCATCCAAACGTTGTCACCGTGGTTGTTTGAAAAAGATGATGCTCATTTACAGGTAGCACTGTCAATGAGCAATCCAAGAATATTGTGCAGGCTACAGGCATGAGGTGAGCTGAATTGCTCACACAATCCTCAGCAAGTTGCTTTCGATCCTTCTGCCGTCTCTTACATTTGCTGAACCTAATTCTGTGTCCTGTCTGCTGATTTTCTTATTTTGGAAGGTCAGGGTTTCAACAAGGACTGCAATCAGAATTAATGCTGCCTTTCACCACCTTTAGACACTCTTCTGCCAAATGCTCAGTCCAATGAAGGATAACAGGCAAGAGGGAAGAAGACAGGACTGCTCCTTTTGAGGTTATTTCCATAACCAGCTGGACTCCTGACTATCTAAGACACTTTCGTAGATAAGACTATTTTGTTTGCTAGTTTATAAGGTTACATTTAGATGTTCATGTCATACTTGGATAATGTTCCTTGAAACATCGTAAATTCCACTTGATTTCTATTTCCTCTCTAAGCAACAATTAGAGTGATGCAGAGTCCAGCAGTATCTTTTTTCCTATACAAGGTTGCATTTCTAAGACATTTTTCTATAGAGGGCCCTATTCCATTCCCAAAACAGAAGAGGTTGCCTTGACGTCTATGTCTGTTTTGCCCACATCAAGGGTAGTGATTCACATGAGTCCATCTTGGCATCAGTTCTGGCTAGGAGCCATTAGGAGTAGATTGGGATTCATTTCCCTTCAATACATTTTGCAAAGACACAACAAAAAATATCCACAAATATCTTAACTGTAATTTCTGCCAAACTCACTGAGTTATGATGAACAAACTGCATTCAACAGAGTCTGAACAGTTTCTGTTGTTTCTTGAACTCAAATATCATTCAATTTCTGTTAAAGCCTTAGCATGTTACTTTCCAGTTCAGCATCAGTGATTATGAGCAAAAGCTAATGTCAGTTTTATTTTTATCTTTGTGAGATTCAGTGTATTCTGTTCCAAAAATATTATTATGGTCAGTTTAATCTAATTCATGTAAGAAATCAAAGCCCTACCTGACAACTTGTGAGGTGCTGTGTTACATTAAACATAGCTAAGTTATGTGTCATTGGCTAGGGAGGGGGTTGACGGTGTTGTTAGTTAGGGTGATTTTTTTTAATATGGAAAATATTATTTAGTTGAGGCTGTTCTGATGAGTCTAGAGTGAGGGTTTGGGTGGTTTTGCTACTGGTCTTCAATCCCCATCAGCCACAAAGACGGAATGGGACTTCGATACATATATTTAGCATTCCTTGTTGCTTCTGGTAGTAGTAAATGTAGGTGCTGTTTAAATCAGTGCCCTTCTCAGTGTCTGTTTGCACAGCTGCCATGTTAGTGCTGTGTGTGTGTGTGTCTCTAGGATGCATGCTGACTGCTGGATGAGCATAGGAATGAGACAGCAGCAGCCACACTGGATCTATAGGCCTCGAACAGAGAGATCTCTTGGATTTAGGGCCCACCAGACCCACCTCCAGTAGCCAGGAAGGACAAATCTTAGCTCCCAGAGACTGCTGGTGTTGGCAGTCTTGTCACAGCTTAACATTTTGATCACTTTTGCTGAACTGGACCATGGACATGTTGATGGTCAGTAGGGTCACATCCAGTTCACAGTTACATCCCTACTACCTACACAGGGAATTTACCTTCTAGCTAAACTTGTCTTCATAATATCCACTGCAAACTGTGTAGATTCCCCTCCCTGGTCTCAAGAAGGGTGCTTGGAATGGATCAGGTACACTGAAGTTGTGGTGAACAGGAACAATAGGGTTTCTATCACTTAAGAATCATTTCCTCTCAGTAACATTGCTAGTATTTTTGCTATAGTAAAAAATGTCTGAGTGGGTTGTGGATATCATTACAGGTACAAAAAATATTCTACAGCATGAAAAAAGACAGAGGATGTTTGGTTTCATCATGGTTTCACTGATTTTTTGTTCTTTTTTCTTCCCTTACTAACAAGGTCTTCCTTGCAGGTGTATCATCAGTCCCTTGTTGCTGTTGTGCCCCATGGAGTGTCTCCACCCATGGCATTAACCCCCAGAGATCATTAACAAGGTTTGAAATCCATGCTTGGTACAGTTCAGCTTTTATCTCTCTCTGTGTGTCTTTGTGAAAGCCGAGACTGACCAAGAGGGAGTTCGGTCTGAAAGAGTTTCTATCCAAGATGATGTTTTAGTCAGTGTAAGGGTTTAGTAATAAGACTCAAACTACAGAGTAACAGATAATTAATCTTTCTGATACTGTCATTAATTGTACCTTAACCCTCCAAAATAAAAAAGTTACTGATGTATACACTCTTAGACAAGGGCCTGAATGCAGACTGAAAGCTACTCACACCTAATACTTCACAGCTTGTAAAACAGCTCCGGAAAAATTGGACCCATACTGAATATTATACGCATTGTTTCATCTGTAAGTAACCAGATACCACTGCCATGTGTATCACTTAGTGTATCAGTGTTATTTTGAATGTGGAAAATGGAGTTCTCAATCAATGGCTAGTAAAAGATTATTCCCTATTGTTTATGTTCTTGAGGTGGAAATTATATCTTCTCTCTATTTAACAAGAAATAATAGTTTGCTGATTAATCCTTATGGCAGTCCTCCATGAGAGAATATTTTGAAAGGATACTTATTGGTACCCTTACATGTGTATGGACCATGCAAATGATTACCCACATTTTTATTTAAAAAATCACATGTGCATTAATGAGTTGAATACTCAATTTAATAATCATTGTTTATTATGTATATAAGGTTTTTTATTTCTTTAATCAAAAAGCTGATCCCTGGGGGGTGTGTGTGTGTCTAAGTTCATATGCTGTATACATATATCATTTCATGATATGGATTAGTATAAATGATGTCTTTATATATATGCGTACGTTCTTATACATATCCTTGTGTGCAATTGTTTGCAACTGGACTATTTGCAAAGCATTCTGTAATTGTCAATGTCAAATTTATGAAATACATGTTAAAAGTTACATTTCATGAGAGAAAGAGTCCAGGGAAGTACAGAGTAAAAAGAACAGAACTGGTAGTGATTTTGATGCTGTTCCCAAAGTTTTATTTGAGAATCTTAATCTTTATATAAATTCTAACCACTGAAAGTTATCATATTCTGATACTGATATTTTCTTAGCAGGCAGCAGACAAATCCTCTCTCCTTCTGAGAGATGACAAATGTTACAGCAGGGCTGGAATTCAACCTACTGGGCTTCAGCGTCAACCCATACTGTCAGATCTTGCTATTCATGGTGGTTATGGTTATTTATATTCTCACCATCTTAGGAAACATCATTATTATATTGGTGGTGACACTGGAGCCAAAACTTCATTCACCCATGTTCAGATTTCTTCAGAACCTCTCTTTCCTGGAAGTCTGTTACACCACCACAATTGCACCTAAGATGCTGTCCAATCTACTGGCAAGGAGGAAGAGCATCTCTTTCTCAGGATGCATGGCACAGCTGTACTATTTTGTTTCCCTGGGAGCTACTGAATGCTACCTCTTGGCAGTGATGGCATATGACCGATTCCTCGCAGTCTGTCACCCCCTGCAGTACAGTGTGCTCATGACTGATGAGTCTTACATGCGTCTGGCTGTGGGCTCCTGGGTCACTGGGGTTTTCACTGGTTTTCTGCCCTGTCTGATGATCTCCAGGTTGCATTTTTGCAGCTACAACCTCATTGACCACTTCTTCTGTGATATCTCTCCACTGTTGAAGCTCTCATGCTCAGACACCACTGTCACAGAAGCTGTCATCTTCATACTCTCCCTGTTGGTCCTTTCCAGCTGCTTTCTTTTGACCCTAGTTTCATACCTCCTTATAATCCTTACCATCCTGAAGATACCCTCTGCTTCTGGAAAAAGAGTAACCTTCTCCACCTGCAGCTCACACCTCATGGTGGTGACTATGTACTATGGTACAATGATTTTCATGTATGTCCGTCCCACCTACAACCTCTCCTCGGACCTCAATAAAGCTGTTGCTGTGCTCTACACCATGGTCACACCCCTTCTGAACCCAGTCATCTACAGCTTGAGAAACAAGGCATTCAAGAAGGCCTTGGAAAAAACACTCTTCAGACACCATCGTCTTCATACTTCATAATTTGGGAACTCTTCAATATTGACTCTTTGGTTTTGACTTTTTGTCCTGATTTGCCTGGATTTTGGTATTTTTTTGGAGGGAGAGGTTGCTTGTTTGCATTTGGGAGGTTTTTTTCATTGTTTTTTTTTTTAATTCACTTATTCAGGATGTCATTCTGTTTTTCTCATACATCACTTGGGGCACATGAAACCAGTCCAGTGACATAGAAGAGAAAAAGTGCATATGCCTTTCATGAGGAAAATATATCTCACAGCCACATCTTCGTTGTTACTTTGCAATAGTTTATAAGAAGTGATATAATATGTGATATAACAAGATATAACAAAAGATATAACAAGATATAACAAAAGATATAACAAGATATAACAAGAAAAGTGACCTCAACTGCTCCTCTTATGGCTTCTGCAGACCCNCAGCTGCTCCTCTCATGGCTTCTGTAGACCCTTCACCACCTTTGTGTCCCTCCTCTGAAGGCTCTCTGATAGCTCTATATCTTTCTTATATTGTAGCACCCAAAACTGCCCCCAGGACTTGAGGTGAGGCTGCCCCAGTGCAGAGCAGAGTGGGACAATCCCCTCCCTTGTCTGGCCACTGGTGCTTTGTCCGATGTCCCCCAGGACAGGTTTGGCCTTCCTGTCTGCCAGGGCACTGCTGACTCATATTCAATTCACCACCGAGCAGGACCCCCAGGTCCCTCTCCACATCACTGCTCTCCAGCCTCCTTTTCCCCAGTCTGTCTGTATATGCAGGATTGCCCCAACCCATGCACTTCCCTTTGTTAAGCTCCATAAGATTGCAGAAAACCTGGGCCAGAAAAGCTTTTGATCTGGACATGATTGCACCAAGCACTTACTGTCGGGAGAAGGACTTCCTCACAGTTCATATGTTAGTTCTGATTTTGAAGAAATGCATGAGTCACTCCAATAGAAGGAAACCATCATATCTCCTCCCCCTGAAAGGGCAGTTCCAGATTGTTTGGAAGTTTGAGCTGCAGTAAAACTCTACTGGCCCAGGTATGACTGTATTTGAACACAGCTACAGGAACAAAGAGATGTACCTCAGAGCCTTCTTGGTGTAAAAGGTATGTGAGCTTTAGCTTTCTTGGATTTGGATTCCACGTATTTTCATTTTGTTGAAACTGGGTTTTTTAACCTTATGGAGTTGGAGTGGGAACTGTGGAAGAAAAGGAAGAGGGAAAAAAACCAAAATTAAGTAAAGAGGGAGATTAAAAATAAAAAAAGAGAGACAGAAAGAAAGAAAAAAGAAAACAAAAAAGAGATAAATAACAAAAACTACATCCCATAATTTTAACAAAGCAACAGACAGAAATATAAGAGTCATTACTTGTAGCTACAGGAAGGTTGTCTACAAGTACAAAATCATAAGGGGTTCTCATAGAGGCAACATCCATTCCACCACAGCACAGGTATGACACTGTGCTCCAGAGTATAGAGGCAGCTATGTTATGATTTACTGACAAAATGACTGGGTATATAGTAAATATCAAAGCATTACATACTGTTAAAGCAAAATCTGTGGCTTTACTGTTGGTGGAGTCATAAGGGAGATTAACAAGCTACCACCTAGAGTGGAATTCCCTTTCCAATTTAGTTGCATTATCCCAGGATACCCTTTGAATTTCAGTGGGCAAATTGTTTTCCTCTCCTTCTTTAAGTTAATGTCACAGTAAATTGCACCCACAGCTGAGAAGCATGTGTGGTGCAGAATATGCTCTAGTTACCATATTGATCAGCATAAATAGAAGAAGTGAGGGGTCTCCCCCCTGTAGGTTGAGCTTGTTGATGTGCAAACCAAATTTAGTTTGGGCTGGCAATGATTGCTTCTGCAAGAACAGTGAGCTGTCCTCTGATGGTTAATTAACTTGATCTTCAGTGAGGGTGTGCTGGTATCATTTCTGGAACGACAAAACAATACAAGTCTTGCTGGGGTTTGTCCAGACAGGTTACCCCTTGATGGCTCGAACTGTTTAACAGCTTGAAGTAATGACAAAAGTCCTTTTTCCCCACTCAGAATATCTCTTCTGTCTCTTTAAATGCAGTTGAGTTGAAGAGCAAAAATCTCTTTAGGCCACCAGGGCCAGTTTGGCCTTGATATTTCTCAGGTGAATCTCAACTTCTACTTAATGAAGTACTCGCTGCACTGCTGCTGCTGCTTCCTGCACCTTTTTGGAGGGGGGGGGGAAAGGGGGGGTCTTCTGCAATTAGAGTTGCCCTCCACTAGTGGAACACTCTGAATTTGAGTTACCAATTGCACAAAATTCAGCACAGCAGTACTTAAAAGTGCAGTCTTGACATTCAGTTGCCTGCAGTAAACCGTAAACCACGTCTGTCTCTTCAGCTCTTTCACTGAACCAGATGTGAGAATTAGAAGGGGGATGTGAATGAGTGATCATATCTCTTTTCTCCAAATCTGTCACCACCTAATCAATGCCCAAGATGGCAGCTGCTTGCATTGTGGCTGTTGGATCTGCAGTATTGGGTCCCAGTGCTGATATAATGGGGCAAAATCAATTAGAACTTCAGAAGTTCCACCTTGAGCCACAGCAAAATCCAGCACTGTGGTACACCGGCAATCCTTGAATCAGGGAGTTCAGGCATCGTGTGAAGTGAGCACACAGCTGTCCCTGAGTTTCTTTTAAGGTTAATATTTGACACATACAGTGCCATCCAGCAGATGACAGTTTGATAGTTGAGAACATTTAAACGCAAAAGGTTTGCAATATGGACTTCAATTGCAAAGTGAGGAGCTGACATCTGCTTCTCACCCAAGAGCCATAAATTAATCTTACAGCTTGGCAGATAACATTTGCTCCGTTTATTCCAGTTTTTGCCATCCGGGTCGTACGCTCAGCTCCTTGGCATCCAACTGTGTCAATATTGAATGTGCTCCTGTATCTATAGAAATTTAATTAACTGCTGATCAGAACTAATTGGAATTAGAGTTATTTTGTGTGCATTAATAGGATACCACTTGCTGGATTTCAGTATCTCCTCATTTACAGCCGTAATTCTCTTGCAAATCAGCCACCTGAATTGGATTGAATGGGGTTCTTTTTTGTGTGTGATTTCCTACTTCACTTCAATGTGTAGTAGATCCAGGGGGAGCTGAAGGAGCTAAAGAATCATCATTCCCTGGTTCTCTGTTGTCTGGATCACCCATATGTTTCCATCCTGTGGAAGCCTGTTATGCTTTTCCTGAAACTCTGATATCTTTGATATCTTTGATATTCCTTATCCTGTGTTTTCAGTTTTAATTGGAGGTTGTACTATTACTTCCTCGTCATCAGATGACTGTGCAAATATTACACCTTTTTGTCAGGGTAATAGATCTCTCTACAGTCTTCCAACTCCTTAATTGGGTACAAAAAGTTACAGTTACAAGAGGGTGTTTCTGCAAATGGTTCAGACTCTAAACCTTGCAATGCCTCCCATAATATTCTCCCTCATGCCACATCCTCAATCTTCTCCTGAGGTTGCCACTCCCAAAATTGCTCATAAAACTGCATTACCTTTCCCCTTTCATACCTTCTGTTCACTTAACACTGCATTTACCCATTTAATCAAGCCTCGGGGTTACTCAAATTTTCATTTGCCCATTCCCTGCGCAGGGGATGCTGGCAGGTATTATATCCTTTCAACTTTTCCAAATTCAGAAAGCTGACAATACCCTTACCCAGACCAAGGATCATAAAGAGAATATTACTCTCATCTGAAAAAAGCTGTTACTCAGGAAAAGAAATAAAAAAAAGCAGCCCAAACTTACCCTGAACAAGACTCACTCAATAAAATCCCCAAAGCAAACAAAGCCAGGTAGTGCACTGGCAGCAATAAAACCAACATTGTGATTATATATATTTTGCCTGGCTGTTCTAGTTGGGTTCCAGCTTCAGGAAATAGACTTCATAGTTGAGCAATTGTGGCAAAAAGAAGTTTATTTTCCCTGTGAACACGCCACTGTGATATTACAATCCTCACAAATCTATGGTTTCCATCTTAACAGAATCATGCAGTTAAAGATTCATGGGATCACAGAATGGTTTGAGTTGGAAGTTACTGTCAAAGATAGTCTATCTCAAACCTCCTGCCATGGGCAGGATATATTTCAGTAGATCAAGTTGTCAAAAGCCCATCCAACATGGTCTTCAGTGCTTCCAGTGATTGGGGTACTCACAACTTCTTTGAGCTACCTATTCCAGTGTCTCATCACCCTCATCAAACATATTCCATTTTTACATCCAGTATAACCTTTTTAGCTATAAAAAATTGCCACCACTCTTGTCACTACAGACCCTGGTAAAAAAAATCTTTCTCCAATTTTCTCACAACTCATCTTGCACTATTAAAATACTCCACTAATGTCTCCCCAGTGTGTTGCCTTCACCAGTCTGCAAAACTGCAACTCTCTCAACTTTTCTTCATAGAAGATGTGTTTCAGCTCTCTGATTTTTTTTGGTTTCCTCTGGACCTCTTCTAAGAGGTCCATGTCTTTTATTTTTTGCTGGGATCCCAGCACTGTGTTCAGTACTGCAGCTGGACTCTCACAAGAGCAGAGAGAATCATGTCCATCGACCTGCTGGCCGTGCTTCTGTTTATGCAACCCAGCACACAGTTACAAGTGCACATTGACAGCTCAGGTCCAATTTTTCACCCACCAGTATCCCCAAATACTTTCCCACTGGTCTGCTCTCAATACACTGAATCATAGAATTACAGAATGGTTTGAGTTGGAAGGTACCTTAAAGATCATCTCATTCCAACCCCCCTGACATGGGCAGGGACCCCTTCCACTATCCCAGGTTGCTCCAAGCCCCATCCAACCTGGCCTTGGACACTTCCAAGGATGGGGCAGACACAGCTTCTCTGGGCAACCTCCATCAAAGGGAAGATTTTTTTTTCTTATATCTAATTTCTCCTCTCTGTCAGTTTGAAGCCATTCCTCCTTGTTTTGTCACTTCAGGCCCTTGTAAACATTCTATATCCATCTGTCTTGCAGGTTCCCTACAGATACTGGAAGCCGGGAAAAATCTGAATTCTCTCAGCCTTTCCTCACTGCAGAGGTTCTCCTGCCCTCTCATCAACTTCATAGCCTCTTCTAGACTCACTACAACAAACTGATGTCCTTCCTGTGCTCCATTCCCCCCTCCAAATGACAAACAGCATCATCACGGAGGTGTATGTCAATCCAGGACTGCTGAAGATGCACAAGCTGTGGGTCCTGTTGCTGGCTGTAGCTGCAGTCTCATTTGCCTCCATGGGGTTTCTGGTGTTGAAAAGCATGTAAGTGAGGGGCAGGGTAGAGAAACTGTGTTCCCCCAGTCCTGGAAAGGAAGTGGAAACACGGAGAGTGTCTCCAGGAAGCCTCCAGCAGAGGAATTAATAGGGTAGGAGGGGAGATAAGTGTAGCAAAAGGATGCAATTATGCCTGTTTCATTTGAATATCTCAGGATTGGGGGGGGTTAGGCACTGCCAGGAGATGGCCAAGGGGAGACATCGGGATACAGGATGGATGGGGTGGAGCAATGGAGGAAAGCTGTGTGAGGACAGGGTATTATGGCTCAGTTTAACCCTTTGGTTTTTTTCACAGACCTGACGTTGATGTTCCAGCAGTAGAAGCATGTCAAAGACTGTTGAGCAACATAACACAACCTCAGAAGTGAGAGTCATGGCTACAAGTGTGCTGGGCAGTGGCAGAGGGACAACTGTCTTATCAGGGCCACCTGGTGGCTTCAGTGAAGGCCAAGGGTGTAGGAAGGGATGCAAGTCATTTGTTTTCAGCAAGTCTTAGCGAGAGCCTTCAAGTTGCTTTCTTACAAGCTTTCTCTCCCCTAGGGTGAACGAGGTTTGGAGCCTGGAACACCTGAAATTAATGCAGAGCTGCCGCTGGAAGTTCAACGTTACTGCCTTGGCCAGATACAGGTGATTCCCACCAGTGACCGAGAAAAGCTACTCAGTTCACCTACTCCAACAAAATTGTGACCAAAGTGGTTTATTAATTTAATGATGACACATGCTTAACCCAAAATGGGTGAACTAGAAATTCAGGATTAAATATCAATAACAAAGCAGATAAACCAAAATGTTAAGACATTTACAAAATTGTCAATATACAGCTACAAATTTCTAAACAGCCTTCTGCAAATAAGCCCAAGAAATTCTAATCACACAGAGCCACACTTATTGACACTCTTACAAGCAAATCCTCCCCATGGGGTGTCTGTGTGCTCTAGATTTGTGGGAACCCCTTTTTCTCTCCAATACAAACGCTTGAATCCACATATGCACACTGTCTATGCAGTGTGTCCCTGTTTGCTGCACCCAGTGCTGACAGGCTGGATGCAGGCTCTGCACAATATTTGACTGTGAGGATGCTCTGCCTGGCCTTGGCAGATGTTGTGCTGGTGAGGCAACTTCTGGCATGGTCAGATCAAGCTTTGGCTGCTACTCTTCTTTGGCTCTCGTGAAAAATGGTGATGCTCCATTCATATTTTGTCTCAAGTGACTCCTTTTTTCCAGCAGTCTCTTGGTCATCTTCTTTCACATGATGAGTTTTGGGTGAATGCCTGCCCAGGTTTGTTTATTAGATTGATCCTCACACTTATAATCACACCTAAAGAGACGTTGTTCTCCAGGTTACATTGTCAGGGTGGAAAATGCAGGCACACCCATACCCACCCTCCTGGCATAACACCTGTTACCCTGTCGCTTCCCATATGCTGGCCTTTTATCTCACACATCTGAGCAATGAGGAGAGGGCTGAATGCAAGCATGGCTCAACAGTGAAGCTGAGGCTGAAGCAAACAGGAAAGGCTTTGGAATTGTTGCTGGGCTACAGAGTGGAAAACAGAGAGAAAATACTCTGGGAATGTGTGCAGATGAGAAGGAAGAAAATGAAGGATGCGTGGAGGTGGATGAAAAGAAAGTGTATGACAGAAGTTGTTCTACCTTGACACAAAGCCTCCTTTGGGTTCCCTGTACTTTCCAGAGCTTGTTGTCCTTTACACTGCACTACTTACTCACCTAATCCTCTACTTCTGCTTCTACGGTAGCACCTTACCTAGCCCTCTGTTCTCATTCTCTACTCTCTCTCATTTTTATCCTGTGGCAGTCCTTTCTCATTCTTCCCCCAGACTTCTGCTCACTCCCTTCCACTCTCTCCCCTTACAGGGCAGAGCTGGGGCACTGCTGTAATGCCTCAGCCTGGCTGGCTGTGACACAGGAAAATGCACCCTTGGACTCCAGCCTGGTCTATGATGCGAGCAGGTCCAACAGCTTAAAAGTTAGCAGTGGCTTGTTGGAGATCCTGCCAAAGGTAGGAGTGCTTTATGGTGGGGATTACAGATCACAGTCTGCACGCTTCCCTCTTGTACACCCTGGAGTGTGTCTAGTTGGGGGATCTGTGGTGGGTCTTTACTGTAATTCTCCAAGGATGAGTGCATTTCTACATGATATTCTTTACAGAAATCCCCCTTTCGGGACAGTCCCTACAAAACCTGTGCTGTAGTGGGAAACGGAGGAATCCTCAGGAACAGCAGCTGTGGCTCTAAAATTGATCAGCACGAATTTGTAATCAGGTAATTGCTGCCAGCCTGTCCATGAGACACTGGCCAGAGGAGGGAGCTTTCATGGGAATAGGGTGTTGGTAGAGAAAATGGAGACTGAGGAAATGTTCTTAGCGGGGTTGAAGGTGAGGGGCTGGGGAAATTGAGAATAATATCACAGCGGGATGGGTAAGATCTCAGGATGTCATGGAGCATTATTTATTATTTCCTTCCTTTTTTTATCACCTCCATCAGGTTTAACCTGCCTTCTATGGACTTCCCTGATGATGTGGGCAGAAAGACAAATATTGTCACCGTGAATCCAAGTATCCTTAACACAAGGTAATAGGTGTGGTAATGAAAACAGAGGCTAGGACTCCTAACTTTCTTTTTCCCTATATACTCTGGTCTTGAAGAGGCAACCTCTTTTGCCTCTGCTCTGAGGCAAAAACAGACAGGCCTTTGCTACCATGCAAGGTCTGTCCAAAAACAAACTATTGACATTTACTGACATGAGATTCTCCCCTCTGTGCAGAGGTATACAGAGGAATACTGCAAGCCTTGGAGTTATTTGGAGCAGAGTTTGATCAAGACTGATTGTTTTATCTTACTATTAGAGATTAATAGAATTTCCAGTTGTTCCAGTGAGCTGATCCTCTCAGGGGTGACATCAAGACAGGCAGAGGGGCTCCCAGCTGCTGCTGTTGGGAGGAGCTCTGATGGGAACTATTCAATCTCATCCTAGCTGCATAAATGCTCTTTATATTTATTGAAGAACACAGGTACTCCTTGTCCTACAGTAGACATCTAAAATAAGACAGATCAGGATGTGATCCAGCTGTACTTCTTTCCCTCCAGTGACTAAAAGAGACATTTAGACAACTAGCTCAGATGCAGATATCTGTGTAGTAGATGTCTAAAAGCAGGTGGCATCAACTCTCTCCCAACCCTCTGCTCCACCAGTATGGGACACCGTTCTCCATGAATTTTGAGCTGTGGGACCATGAAGGTTGTAAATTTGAAGATCTTTTCCCAGCATTTTAACCAAAAGCTCACCATCATTCTTTCTGGGTATTTTCAAGCAGTTCCTCTGGTCTGTGTTAGGTGCATCTGAGGATCTGGAACTCAGATGAACCAAAAGGCACATAGTAAGAGAAAATGGAGGTGAAGAGTACAACTGTTATTTCACTGCTTTGGGGGCGAATAGCATAAGAAGGCAGGAGGGAATGAGGATGGTGTTGGCAGACAGTGACAGTCCCGCATCACTTGCCTCACAGGTTTCGTGGTCTGGTTGGTCGACGCCTGCCGTTTGTGAAGGCAGCATCTTCTTATGGAAAGACTTGGTTTCTCATCCCAGCTTTCTCCTTTCCTGGACTTAGTGAGGTTTCTTACCGAGCATTCTATGCCTTAGAGGACTCTGGCTCCCAGTCCAATGTCATTTTCTTCCACCCTCAGTACCTGAGTGCTCTGAGCAAGTACTGGCATGATCATGGTTTTCATGTCCATCGCCTCTCCTCTGGTTTCATGCTAGTGAATGCTGCCCTGGAGTTGTGCCAACACATTACACTCTATGGATTCTGGCCATTTTCTTTGCATCCAGATGGCCATTTCCTGCCCCATCATTACTATGACAACGTGCTTCCCAACAAGTGGATGCACAGCATGCCCAAAGAGTTTGCTTACTATGTGAATATGCACTTCCACGGTGTGCTGCAGCTGCACGTGGGGCAGTGCTGAAGAGTCAAGACAAAGACAAAGAAACAGGGTCTAAGGAACCTATGATTTTAAACTGAAAGAGGGGGGGTTTCAATTAGAAATTCCTTACAGTGAGGATGGTGAAGCCCTGGCAAAAGTGCCCCAGAGAAATTGGGGCTGCCCCATCCCTGGAGGTGTTCAATGCCAGATTGGACACGGCACGGAGCAACCTGGTCTGGTGGAAGGTGTCCCTGCCTATGGCAAACAGTTTGGAACTGGATGATCTTTAAAGTCCCCTCCATCACAACTGATTCTGTGATTCTGTGATTCTATGAACATGACTTCTGCTCTTGTTATTATCCATTCCAGAAACTTCTGATGGAAACACATAGACCTAGGTGCAAACCTAGACAGTCTAAGGATGCTGTATGCCACCTTCTCTTTTCCACACTGTTCCAGTAGAGGCGCATCTACTGGATGACCAGTAGATGTCATCAGACAATTTTAATCTTAATTATTTGGGAGGTGTTAATTTTTATCTGTTAGGAGTAAAGCATAATTAAACTGCTGGTAAATTACTTCCCTTCTTGTCAAGAGTGCAAACTTATTAACATTTCAGAATTTGAGTACCTCATTCAGTTTTCATTTCTCTAACACCACATGTCAATAAACTATTCAACGCTTGCCACATTTTTATTATGCTTTGTTGGCCTCTGTTTGCTTTAATCAGGCTCAGTCAGCTGATTCTTTTATCTAGTTGTCTTACCGGCATTAGTCATAAAGCAATAAATTCTACCTATTCGTCCGAGCTGTGCAGTTAGTTGTCATTCATGCTGATGTAGATCAGAGTTAATCTGTCATTCCTCATTTTCTGGTGGATTGCCAGCTGGGCTGGTGACCAGTGTGGATTGCTGGCTGGAAGGCTCCCAACACTGAGCAGCGTGTCTTCCCCCAGCACATGAATGAACAGCGAATCCCTCCTATGGCTCTGGGTGGCTGCCAACTGATTGACACAGTTGTTCTAGATTAGAGAGATATGCTTCTCCACATTTAGGGGGTGGCCAGTAGGGATTTACAAAGGGGAAAATGATGCCTCTTGCAGCTGACAGACTTCTGCGGGGAGGTGACTGTCTTGGTGGGTGAGAGCAGCGAGGAGGATACTGTTTACACCTTCCGGAAGGATTTCAGTGCTGTGTCCCACAGTACACTGGTGAACTGATGGAGAACCACAACCAGTGGACAGTGAGGTGGAGAGCAAACAGGCTGAATGGTGAGGCTTACAATATTGGGAGCAGAGGCATGAAGTAAGCTGGAGGCCAGGCACCAGTCAGCAGTAGTGTGCTTGATAACAAAGGCAGCACTATTAAATATCTCCATGAATGACCTCTGTGACCAGACAGGGTGCAGCCACAGTAAGTTTGCAGATGACACGCAGGTGGAAGGATTTGTTGATACAGAGTGTGGTGGGTTGACCTTGACTGGATGCCAGACATGAGCTGAGAGGAACCTCGTGAAAATCTAACATGGGAAGTGTGAAGCACTGCACATAGGGAGATGAGATGTTTGAGATGGTAAAAATTAATAGGTTAAGGATACCAGAGAAAACCCACTGGCTTGAAGTTCTATAAAATTTTAAGAAAAATGGGTGAAGAAAACAGAAATCTTTCTCTCCACACAAGCTGGAGGCTTTTCTCCATCTGACAAAGATTGATTGTCTTACTGGAGCAATGAGCATATCAGGGCTTGGCCTCATTATTTTTTGCTATCCAGCAAGTACAATAACCAGGAAATCATTTCTATGTACACATCCACATCCTGCCTGCAGGATCTCTTAATCCACAGTAAAATTCAACTGAACTATGATCTTGAAAAAAAGGATCATTGTGGAGCAAATCCAAAACCAGATGTGATTGTGCCCTGATTTTTATGTTTGTGATAGGGGAAAAGGAAAGAATTGTGAGAAAAGTGTTTTAGAAACACTCAATCCCATTAGTGGCAAAGGACCTCTGCAATTCTCTAGTGCAAACCCTTGCTTGATGCAGGAAAGAGGATTATTGATAGAGAAATCATTCAGAATTATCAATCCCCCAAAATATTGCTGCATTAAGTTTTGAACCCTCATTGGATTCTCTATAGAACAGATAACACACACTGGCTACACTGCATTGCTTATACACACAGTGCACACAGGTATATGTTGTCTATCGATTTCATTGCTGAAAAGGCCTCTCAGCTGAGCAGTTACTGCTTAAAGGGATGGAGCAGCCATCGAGTCCCAAATCATTTAACTCTCAAATGAGACTGCAGTCAGTACTGCTGTCATCCAGGAGCTTATTTCAAGGTGGAAGTGTACAGACTGTATACAATAAGTAGGCATTTGTTCTTCAGTTTTCACAAGGCATTCACTAACAATTCTCACTGTGTTTGATACCTCAAAGCATACTGGAACAGGACCAGATTCATTTGGCTTGTACCTCATTATCTTGATTATCAGAACATGTAGTTAAGGAGGAGTAGAACAAGGAGCCTTGGACATGTCAGTGCAAGCACTACCATCAGTTGTCCAGGCAGGAGCAGAATTTATTATTTTGCCTTTTCCTTGAGAGTTTATGCAGCCATGAATTTACCAGACTATCCCTGCCCACCTCAAACATCGGCATCCCCTCCCCTGAAAAGGACCACTCTGTCCTGCCAGGACCAATTCTTGGCCAAGCATCCATTATACTGCCTCCTTTTCATATGCCATTCCTTGCAGCAAAAACAGCAACCTCATTAGTTTTTAAAAGAGGAAGGACTTAGATTATTTCACTTATTGTCCTGGAAGAGAGATATAAAGTGAGTGTTCATCTATCCCCCCCAGTCAGGAACATTACGTAAAACTGTAGATGACGGCAGAGTTGGGAAATGGAGCTACCCTGTGCCCAAAATCAACATCTCTCATCATGTCCTCCTCCAGCTCACCTGTCAACCCAGCTCTGCTAGACAATGCAAAAATAGGGCACTGCCCCAGGAAGAGCCTTGAGCCATGATTGGGGGGGGGAGGAGAGTGATGGTCAGGGCTTGGCCTTTGCCTTGGTAAATACACCAAGGCTTTACACAGTATCAGGACCACCTACATGGTGCCTCTGCTTGACTCTCATCACTGCCTCCAATTTTCAGCATTAATGAGTCCGTGGAGAGGCTTTTTCAGTAAAGGCCCTCAGTGGGGCCAATTAATACTCCAAGAAACTTCAGAATTTCCTTCTGACTTTGCCTTCTTGAACAGTTTGTTTAATCTCCTCTCAGTAACAGATTTAGAATAAAATACACCCTGGGGCTCATTAAAATTCTGGAATTTTCTTCAAGTCCTTGAGAATTGTACAGATAATTGGAGAGGCTTCAGGGGAGGAGTGAATGATGAAGATTTCCATGACCATTTAAGAAGAAAGGATTTTTGCTTTTTAAGGATATTTCTATAATTTTTCACTTTACAGAAGAAGTGATAGCAGCATGCTCCAACTGACATTGATCCAGAGGGAGATCTGGGTGGGCAGGAAAAGCAGTCTCCTTGAGCCCAGATGCTATATCAACAAACTTCCTCATCACCTTCCTTTTATCTGCCCCGTGGAACTTCCATCACTTTTCCTTGCATCAGACTTCTCCACTGAAATCTGCAGCTTCAGTGAGATGTTACAACTCCTTTGCACAAACTTCCACCTGCTTTCCTCAGAGAACTGACTGCACACAGGCAAGGGGGGGGGTTCTCTTCATTGTAAACAAGCAAAACGTACACAAAAAGAACAGGAAAACACTCCTTGGCTGTGTACTAGGTCCAAGCTGCATGTGGTGATGTCCAGAAGGGACAGTGGAAAAAGAACTTTCTTTGGCAGAGAGATAGCAAATATTAGATACGAACACAATGATGTAGATTAAACAGTAAATTTAGTACAAGCAAACCTGTGCCTTGTCCTTATTCTGAACACAATTGTTATGTCCAAAGCATAACAATTGCCTTGGACATAACAAGGCAATGGCTTGCTATGTTTAAGTTTCTTGTTATGTTTATTATGTCTCTGCAGCCAGAGACTTAAAGTGTAAAGGTCTGAGAATCTTCCTCCAGCAGTGAGATTTCCTCTGTCCTCCCACATCAGATTTTTATGCCTCTTTACCTCATTCATCTTCCCTTGGAGCCTGCAGGTAGTGTCCTCAGCTCTTTTGCTCCTGGGCAGAGGTTCCAGGAGCTCCCTCAGACCCTGGAGCCTCTCCCAGCTCAACAGAAGAGCTGTTGAGATGTTTTCGTAGCTCTAGGGCTGTCAGCTCCTGGAATGCTGTAGGGTCCCCCCCTGGGGTATGTAGGTTGAAGCAGACTGACAAATTTAGTGAATGTTCCTCTCTGACCATTGGAGACACTGCATTTGTAGAAGTGATTTGTTCTCCAGAACATGGTAATCTTTGGGAGAAGGACATTTTCCCCTACCTCACCTCCTATCCCTGACCTACTGCCAGGCAGGACACCTCAGCAGTGGCAGACAGGGGTCGTATCCCCTCTTGTAAGACAGCTGAGAGAGGGAGGACACCACTCAGAGGAGATCCTCTCCACACTGTGGAGCTGTCCCCCCTCACCCACTGCACGACCACAGTCATCTCCAGTGCCACAGCCCCTTACAGGAGGTTCAGAGATGTGAGGGTGAGGGGCCCTGGGGAGGCAAGAGAAGTCCCCGCATTTCCAGTGCAGGCTGAGCACTACAAAAAAGCAAATGTGGTTTCCTGCCCCACCCAGGGCAGCAGTGACATGTGTGCCCAACTCCCCAGCATGTGAAGTACCTGCAGCTACAGAGTGCCCAGAAAAGATACAAGTCTGTCTGGAGTTTCAAGGAGCCTTCAGTGCTGGAAGGACAAGGGGTTTCTCTGCTGACCCAAAGAGAGGAATCTGTGAGCCTTTCTCAACCCCACAATATTACTTTCCTAATTCTCGGTGGACCATGCAAATTCCTCTGGGGAAGCCTGCAATGCTCCTCTGGATGCTGGTCATCACCTTTTCTGCACTCCCTAAAGGTGAGAGCTCTCCTTTTCCTGGGAAGAGTACATAAACAAGGTGGGAGGGCTGGGGAGGTGTTTCCCCCTACCTGGGACCTGTATAATTCCCAAAATACTTTGTCCTTTCCTGCCCGCCCGTAGGATGTGTGGAGGCTGGAGGATCAATAGAAGCTGCACTGTCTGATATAGCCCTGTAGTACCCCACTGTCAGGCATAAGGAGAGGTCCACCAGCCCCAGGGCTAGAAGGGATGGGAGCGAAGCTGGGTTTTTGTGACCTAAGCAGATCTGAGCTCTGCCCTGCCATGGTAACCTGACCCATCTCTGCAGACCACCAGAGAATGCACCGTCCTTCTGGAGGTGGGAACTGGGGAGAATCAGGCTGTAGCTGGAGTAGAAGGAGCAGGAGATGGTTCTGATGCTGTCATGTCTCCTCTTGGCAGCATCTGCAGGAGGAAAGGCAGGTCCCAAGAGGGGTCTCAGGAACACAGGGCCATTTTGAGGTATCCAGCCCAAGGACAGAGGAAGGTTGTGTCAGGGAGTGGGGGCATCTTTGAAGCTTTAACTTTCCTCTGTAAAAGGGAGAGAAGCAGGCTGTAGCACCCCAGCATTCTCTTTTGCCCCCACCAAACACCCTGTCCCTGCTGAATGTGCTGTCTGTCGTGGTGGGGAGCAATCCTGAGTGTGACACAGCAGGTGAAATTGATGGGGGGGCTTTGAGCACCCTGCACCTATTCTCTTGTTGCTGTGACTGTGGCCATGTGCCTTGGTGGGTGTAAGCTCTCAGCTGCAGCTGGTGATGGGTGGAGAGGGGCTGACAGCACCCAGGAGATCATTGCATCTCTCCTGTACCACGAGTCTCCTACATCAGCCGTGGTTCTTCCACATGGCAGTGTGGGACTGCTGTGGACACACAAGCCACCACTCCTGGGAGCAGCTCCCAGAGCACACCTCTAGTTTTGTGCATCCTGCACCCTCAGGACTCCAAGGAGCTGCACAGCCTCCCTCTGAGCAGTCTTGGTATTTTCTAGGGGAAGGCTTAAGAGCCCCAAGAGAAGGTCAAAAAGTTTCTTGTCCCTCTAGTGCTCCTGGGCAACTGACAAACCAATTCCATATGTGTCCATGTCCAGCCTGTTCTCTGCACCCTCTGTGCATGGGGATACATGTTCAAGTATAACTGGTGAAAGGAGTAGGAGAAGTGGGAAGGGTTGAAGACTCCATGCGCTCCTTCTACCAAGCTTCTGAATTCACATATAAAGATACAGCACGTTAAGGAGCAGTTACACAGGGTCTTGTGAGTCTCCTACCTCAGCAGTTCTTTGGTCTGTGGTGCCTGGACAAGCCTGCAGCCATAACTTCTGGAACTAAAGGCCAAAATTCTGGGTTTGTGCACCCTACAACCCCAGGATGGACTACTGCACCCATGAGCTTTCTCACAGCCACTCAAATCTGACACCTGCCCTATGTCTTTCCAGGTACCCTTTCCAACATAAAGATGGTGGCATCTGGTCCTAAGGCAGGGAAGGTCTCTGGCTCATTCTCACTCACCTGCACTGTAACAGGAACACCTCTGGACAGCCCTCGATATGACTGGAATTGTGTCCGTCAGACCCCAGGAGGGCACCTGCAATTTGTAGGCTGGATCTACCCTTTTGGGAACAACACAGGCTATTCCCTTACCTTCCAAGGCCGAGTTACACTTTCTGCAGACAAAATCAAAAGCAAGGTCTCCTTACAGCTGCATTCGCTTACAGCCTCAGACACAGCCACCTACTTCTGTGCCAGGCAGCACACAGTGATGCCCTCGCAGGGAGAGGAAGCACAAAAAGGGGGAGGTACTGCAGTGGTGGCAGGTCCCTTTCTCAAAATGACAGTTGCCTGGACTTGCTCTGGGGTGAGACTTGGGATTGATGGATGTGGCCTCACCAGTGCTGAGTACAGAGAATCACTTCCTTGGTCCTGCTGCCACACTGTCCCTGATACAGGCCAGGATGCCCTTGGCCTTCTTGGCCACCTGGGCACACTGCTGGCTCATGTTCAGCTTCCTGCTAATCCAAAATCCCAGGTCCCTTTCTGCCTGGCTGCTCTCCAGCCACTCTGTGCCCCGCCTGTAGCGGTGTAGGGGTTGTTGTGGCCAAAGTCCAGGACCCGGCACTTGGCCTTGTTGAACCTCATCCCATTGGAATCAGACCATCTCTCCAGTTTGTTCAGGTCCCTCTGCAGAGCCCTCCTGCCTTCCAGCTGATCAACATTCCCCCCAACTCGGTGTTATCTGCAAATCTGCTCATGATGGACTCAATCCCCTCATCCAGATCATCAATAAAGATATTAAACAGAACTGGGACCAGCACTGATCCCTGGGGAACACCACTAGTGACTGGTGAATGGCCACCAACAATTCACCACCACTCTCTATGGAATCATTAAGGAATTGTAGTGTCTGTCATGGTGAGGAGAGGCTGGGAGAACCAGATGCTTCAGCCTGGAGGAAAGACTGATTGGGAAGTGGGGGATTTTCTCTGTATAAATAGCTGACCAAGGGGAGTAAAGTGGATTAAGCCAAACTCTTCTGAGTGGTACCCAGGGAAAGGACAAGAGCAAATGGGCACAAAGTGAAATGCAGGAAATTCCACTTAAGCAAAGCAAAAGATTTTTCACATCCTGGACCTGGACAGGTCACTTCTGAGAGTGACTGAGCACTGGAACAATTTGCCCAGAGAGGTTGTGGAGTCTTCATATTCAAATGTCAACCAGACATAGTCCTTAGTGACCTACTTTATCTGACCTTACTTTGAGCAGGGGGTTGGGAGTTAACAGTCTTCTAACATCCATCCATTTTCATCCATTCTTTAATTCTCTGTTTCTGGGTCAAATATCACCACCCCTTTCCACCACAACCCCTCGCACCCCACCCAGAATCCACGCAGAAAAAGAGGCAATGATACCAATGAAAATTAACCTCTGAAGAATTTGTGTATCAGAGACTTGTTTTTCCTAGAGCATGGAAATATTAGAGATACAAATAATTTTAGGCACAGAGTAATCTTAATACATAGGAAAATAATCTGACTGTGTCTGTTTCTTGACATTCTTAAGAAAGTATCCTCCCTTAAATCTTTAGAATTTTATTAAAAATATATCTGGAACCAAGTAATTTGAGTTATAAGATCTCTTACAATCCATATTAATCTATATTCAGTGTCATCAACTGTGGGCAATATTTCAGGAAGAATTTTATTATTATCTTAATCTACCATAAAGGTGATGCTGGCAATGCTATTATTAATAACTGTAATTGCTGTGTTGGTTTGATTTTCCAGCAATAAAAGGGCAGAGAAAGAAAAAATGCAGTATTCAAAAGACATCAAAGAAGAGGTGTCACCTGACATTGAAATGAAAAGATGGTTTTTGTATGACTATTCACCACTGTGTGGTCTAGGTGACACAGTGGTTAAAGGAGACTGAATCACCCAGCAAAAACTGACTTCTGGAAAAGCCTGAAGGTGCAACTTACCCCACTTCCTCATGGCATCATCCTCCCCTAGACAGCTGCATCCTGAAGAACACATCTGATTCTGACTGGGGCTCAAGCTATGGGACAATCACTATATGTCATGCCAGTTTTGCTCTGATACAAATGCAACACTCAAATACAGATGTTGGTTTCTAGATCATTTGATTTCAAACATACTCTTACCCAGTCCAGTTCAGAAGATTCATGTTTTTACTTGATGCAGTTTAGAAGTTTCTATCTCAGTTACACATTGTGGCCCCTCTACTCTGTGGCAGAGAAAACAACTGGTTCTAAAGAAATTTTTCGCTTCCCAAGCTACTTTAGACAGATAAAACAGTTCATGCACCAACTGTACTTGGTGCATGACTCTCCACAACATTCAGATGAGTCCCTCAAATGCAGGCTCTCGAAGCTAGGCAAGAAAACTTCAGCTCCATGTGGCAGGTCTGGTTTTCCCTGAGCAGATCATGACCCTACACCATGACCTGCTACTGAGCATCACCATTGAAATGGGTCCCTTCATCTCAGCTCACAGCAAACAGTGCCCCTCTATCCACCACCTCAATCTAACGTTACAATTCTCCTGCCCTTCCTGCTTTTCCACATCTGTTTTCTCCTTCCTCTCAATGATTTAAGAGATCATACATTAATTCCCTCTTCAACTGTGTGATTAATGTTTTTCTCCATGGCCCAGATCGTGATCTTCTTTCTTTGCCCATGACAGCTGCAGTTTCTTCCCATTCATTGTATCTTCAGAGACCACCACAAGGAACACGGTCTGAGTTTCTGATGATCCCAGTGTACTTCACTATCAGAGCAAATCTAAGTTAATGTGTTCATTCTTAATCACCTTCATGGGCTACAGATTAGATTACTGCAGAATCTCCATTGCTGCTAAACACTAAGGAGACCTTAGAACCTGCCTGAAGTCACCCAGGCAACTCATAGCTTCTGGGAAGAGAGGAGGGCCATTTCCAGTGTGGCCTCTTCATGCCCTGGTCAGCCTATATGTCCCCTATATGTTAACCCTCACAGCCAACTTTCAGCACTACTTTAGTGGAGGACCAGACCAGCACTTTTGCACCTTTTCCTCTTGCTGTCCCTGTCCCTAGGGTAGAAAAATCCTATACTAGCTCACAGTTGCCTTATAATCTCCCACCACATTTAAATTTATTTTTTTTTTAGGGATGTTAATATATTTCCCTCTTCCTGCCCTTCTCCAGCTTGACAACCATTAGAGATTGGTATTAAATTCTCTTTCCTTGGTAGACCACCTGTACCCAGGTTTTCTTTTTCCTTATAAGCTGTTAACATGAGTTTAGCTTAGATCTGCTACCTCAGGGTAGGAGAACCATGACATGTTCATTTTCAAGGATTGCTGTTTAAACACTCTTTGGGGTGGAGGAAGAGGTGCCCACGCACTTACCCTACTGCAAATACCATGTGATTCATGCTTCAATTAAAGGTAATTTGCTTGTATTCTGTGGCTGTGTTTACATCCTTGCATTGCAAAGTTATCTTTTACAGCATCTTCAATAACAGTCAGGAAAGATTTCACCACCACAACTTCCCTTCTATCACTGAAGTGGCAGTTGCTTTGCTGTCCATGAGGGATGTGTTCAAGCTAAATTTATCTTTGCTTGCATTTAATGTTCCACCCAAGTCCTGAGTTTCAGGTGGCACTTAAGGATGCAGAACTTGCCCATTGTGCAGGGTTTAATCAATCCTCTTTGCACTATCCAGAGCAAAATCCTTGCTTAATAACTCCTCCCACAGAACAATGTACCTCTGCCTAATAAAGAGCAGTAATTTCTTTTTCACTTTTAAAAACCCCAAAAGCAGGATAAAGACTTCCTGAGGCAGCAAATGATCCTCACACCGGCCCATCCAGAAGGATGACAACTCTGAAACCCCATATTGAGCGTATTCCTTTTCTTCCTGGGGAAAAAAATCAGAGCATAGAGAATACAAACACAGCATTAAAAAAACCCCAGGTCTGTATCTCTGAAGAGTTTTGATAATTGCTGTAGAATAACACTCAGACTTCTGTCATGAGACTAAAATCTGAGCCTTAGCACACCAACATTATAATCCTTCATTATAATCTTACAGGTGTCAAGCAGGTTCAAATCTCCTCTCTTCTTTCTACCTTCAGATCCCTGTTTTAGAGTCCATGTGATTTCTTACGTGGTTTATAGGGCATATGACTGCAAGTCTCACATGAAACTCTGTACAGGAAAAGGGAAGGAAGCAGCACTTTTTGTAACTCAGTATATCACTGTGCTGAGAACTTGGGGTAGCTCACAGTGGCACAAACGCCATAAGGTCTCATTCAAAAACCTGAGACTGCCAAAGGAGCAATACATTTTGAACTGAAAATGGGAAAAGGAGATATGTTGAAGAAGAGAAGTGCAGAATTCCTAAGAGTACTTATTCTGGAAGTATATTGCTTATTGAGGTAATAGAAGAGAGAAGGGTTTTAAAAGCTTTGGCCTGGATCAAGTTGTTTAAAATCACTCTACAATGAAATGATTGTTTTCTGCCCTTGGGATTTTGCTGATTTTTGACCACTTTCATGGCTGCCCATATATGGATCCTTTGGACAAACTCTGACATTTTATTGCCTGGTTGTATACACCTTTAGAGTGTGGTGAGGAAGGTGGGTTTATTTGACTATGTGCAAACAGTGTGGCAACAGACAAGCTTGTATTTGGAACGGGAACCACTTTTTCAGTTGAGCCAAGTAAGTTCCTCTTGTTTTATTAATAACGTATTTCTGAACTCTTCTCTCCCTAAGTGTTATGATTAAGCCTTTTAGCCTCATCAAGTGAAGCATTTTTGGGTAATTAGAAAAGAACACCAAAACCTTTTAATATGTATCATACATATCATGGATATTAAGCCACTCTTGAAAAAAAGAGTCTTCTTAGTATCTATATTTTTTTAATTAAAAATCAATATGATAGTTTCTGTTGTATTCTTAAAATTTCCCTCCCTCGTAACAAGGTCCCTCAGTTAAATATATAAATATGTGTGTGTGTGTGTGTGTGTGTGTGTGCATGTATATGAGAACAAGCTTAGGAGTTTAGAAGCTCCAATAACAATCCCACCCTTAGACTCTCTTTCCATCTTTCATCTCCTCTGTGGTAAACAGAAAGAAGAAATAAACATAGAAAGACACTCAGCTGTCAGGGGATAGGTGTGGCTGGACTGTATCTGACCTATAGATGATTCAGCTCTCAGAAAAGCATGCAGAAAAATGAAGTCATCACAAAACAATGGTTCCTCTTTTTTCAGAGAGTCAAAAAGAATCTGCCCCAGAAGTCATTGAGCTCAAATCAAAGAAACCTAAACAACATGACAACAAACGGAACATGGCTTGTTTGGCAAGGTCTTTCTACCCTGAGAACATCAGCCTTGATGTGCCTGAGAGTGTTGTTTTGTATGATCTGGAGGCACCTCTGGTCACATCTGGGGGGATGTACAGCACCATGAAGGTCGTTGGAGTGGAGCCAGATGCAGAGGTGACCTGCAAGGCTACGCACAAAGGGGACAGGAGCAAAGCCAGCACAATTCTGCCAGGTACAGTGCTGTTGTTCAAATGCCACCTGACTCTGGAAGATGCACCTGCCATGATTTTTTTCCTGCTCTTTGAGCATCTATCAAGGAAAAGTGCAGTCAGAAAGATATTTAGGCACTTAGTTAGGTGAAGACAAGCTATTTAAAAGCACAGAGCATATGTGACTTTAATTCAACTATGGAAGCACCACAAAGAACTAAACCAACCTAAATGTTTCTCATCTCAAAAAACAACCCTCTAATATTTGTGAGTCTAACTTTATCTAAGACAAAATAGTTGAAGGGGCATGGGTACAGATGCCTGCTAGAAGAAAGCTTGAAATAACTTCTTTGAAAACACAAAATAAAAATGGACATGATTGTTTGGTTACCTTTTGATTACTTTTAAAATTGTTGTTTTCCTTCAAAAGGGAGAGAAAAGGAAAACTCAACAATCCTGGGGGGGGGTGGTGGTGGTGTCTGCAATCACATATAGAAAGCTAATTTTTCTCTTCAAGTTAATAATTAATTAGTGACCTACCATTTGATTCTCCAATAATACTTAACTACTACAGGGAAAAGAGCTATAGGTGTGTTTTGTGTAATTCTTGTTTTGTATAGTTTGGATACAATTTATAGTGTCTCTCTATCATTTGACAGAAGAGAAAACTGAAGAATTTGGAACAGTTAATGATTGCAGCATTACAGATGCTGCTAAAAGAGGTGAGTTGCCTGAAGAAACATCAGAGTACAGTTACTTTATTGAGGATTCAGTAAAAATGCAGGAACTGCCTTTGGTACAGAAATGTCTGAATTGGACATACTTATTAAGCAATAAGCTGCACTTTCTGCAGACTCAATATCAAAACATCAACAACTGCTTTCTCCTGTGCAGAAATGTCAGAATTGGAAATACTTACTGAGAAATAACCCGCTCCTTCAGGTTAACAGACTAGATAGCTTACATATTCCATGGGATAAAACAGCAACGGGAAGTCCGTTCTCCTCTCTTCCCTGCACTTGCTACATTCCTCTCTCATATTTTCCTTAGTTCCTACATCCCTCATCCAGTTATGATAAGTGGATTTTCCTTCTTTTTTGGGGGTGAGTGGGGCAGGGTGGAGATAATATCAAGATGACACTTTCTTCCCTCTTCTTCTTTTTAAAGCAAATGTCAAAATGGAGAAAACAAACATGCTCTTTATGGCTGTTTTGGGTTTGAGAGTCGTCCTGGCAAAAAGCATCATCTTCAATGCACTCATGAGTATCAAGCTGTTCCTCTTCTGAGGTAGGAAACACATCATCCCTGGGAACACGGGTGGCAGGATCAAAGAGTGGCCATTTGCATCCTTCTGTAACCCCACAAGGAGTGACATCAGTTCAGCTGTTCCTGTTTCCATTGGATAAGTTAATCTATCCTCCGAATTGCACCTTGTCCCCAAATCAGGCTAATCCAGAGCATCTCAGGTTCTATCAGAAATCTGCTGGTTGTTTCAAGTGGCAAAGCACAAAGTCTGGATAAATATCCAAATCAGAAAGAATATAAAGGGAGAATCCCCAAAACCAACAAAGGCAAAAAGAGGGGCAGGAAAAGAAGAAAGGAAAATTATAAAGATCAGGTACACAAATGACCAAAAAGTATTTGGCCACTCCATTGCAGATTAACAGGAACTCAGCACCACTACATTAAATGTGAATATGAATTTAAAACAAACATTGCTCTTTCAGGTACTGGGTGAGACACCAATGGGCTGAACAAGAGCAGGAAAGAATATACAACAGGATAACACTGTGTGTCAGCTGTGCTACCCATAAACATCTGAAGAATCAACAAACTCCCCCATTTCTGTAGATCTATGAGTCTCTTCACTTCATCAAGGTGCTCTTTAGTGAACACCATCTAGAATCCTTCTTAGACAGCTAATGCTGCTGAACTCTTGTCTAGCTTAGAATCATTAATAGAACAAATTCTGGTGTTTCTTATTTCCCTCATCCCTCTGTTAAGTAGGAACAATAACCTCTCCTGCTCCTGGATACATTGCACTGATGCATCCAAATTGCTTAGTTAGTTTTGAAAACTTAAAATTTTACTGTATACTTAGTATGCTTTAAAAATATTTAAAATCTGGTCATACTACTTTGTTGTCTGCAGAAGTAGTGATCTGCTTAGGGATCCCAGGCACAGGGGATGTACTCCATATTTTCAATTTTTAGAGGATTTTAACAGTGGCAATGTTCCAGGGCAGGTCCAGATATCAGTTGGACCTAAAGGAATTCACTTCAGTCAGGTGTAGGGGGGTTTTTTTCCATTACCAGTTTCATTTCCATTTCTTCTTTGGAGCACTTTTCTCTTTTTTTTAAGTATATGGTACCTGCATTTTAGGTTTCCTTAATATGTGCCAAAATAAAGTTCTATTATGCTTGATTTGCACTGTGCCTTTTGTTCTGAAAGTTGGATGAAAAACTTTGAAATTCCACAGTCCTATCCAGTGACCACTGACAACTAGAAAATTACTTATTACTGTCTAGATTTCCTTTTTATTAAATTTGTCTTCCTTGGGCTTTCCACAGGCAAAGAGAAAGACTCCTCGGCCAATTTAAAAGATTTCAGGACACCTATGAATTCTGGCCCTATTGGTTTAAATGAATTTTAATCGTTCATTGACCTTTCAAATCAATCAGGCTCAAAATTGTGGATCATAATAAAAAGAGAGACAGGTCTAAAGAGACAAGTTGAGAGCACAGGCTGCTGATTTTCCACGCACCAATACTGGGAAGGGGTCAACAGGAAACCCTGGGGTGTTCTGATAAATCACCCAACCGTTTGCTGGCAGTCACAAAAACCCAACACTGACTTGTGTCTCACGAGCTGCAAGCTGAGAGGATGCTGTGGTTAAAACACACTGACTCTATCAGGCTACTCAAGACAAATCCCCCCTTGCTCTTAAACATGTTAACCACTTCCCAGGGGGCACACAAAGGGCTCACAGCATTTCTCAGGTGCTGACTGTTGACTCCAAAGAGGTCCCCTGAAGGGTGCATTGTGAAATCTATTTAGCTAACTTTGACAAATTTATCTCAAACCCTCCCTCCAGAAGTTGTGATGTTTCTATGGTGAAACCACTGTCTCTAGGTCCTGCAGCTCTGTGGTTGGGTCTCAGGAGCACACACTTAGTGAGGAAAACCATGGTAGTCTTATTGTTGTTTCCTAGGCATCTCAAGAGCCAGATGGACATGTGCAACAAACTGACAGCAAATCTTCCTTGAGACAGCCCCCTTCCTGTCCCAGTTAAACAGGCCGTACTCCACCTCTGCAGTCTGAGTAACAGCCACAAACCCAGGCTGCTCTCACAGCACCCTCTTCTACTCTGCTGCTCCCTCTCCACTCTGGCTCCTGCGCCTGACTTGAGTTCTCTGCAGGTAGTGCCCAACAGCTGTATTTCCCTCTCTGGGACAAAGGAGGCGGAAAACCTAGTAGTTCAGTGCAAGGGGCTGTAGGGAGAGAGGCATCCATGGGAACCGGAGAGTTCCCACCGCAGTTCCCGTCTCCCTGCAGACATGGACAGGTAATGCCAGACCAGGCCAAAGCTTAGTGTTCACTGTGCTCCAAAGGCAATGGATGCAAAGGTGGGAAATGTTGTTGGAGCAGGCTCTGCTCCACCAGGACCATGATTTTCCCTCTTCCCAGTTCTTCTGTCCCTTCACTTGGACTTTTCCTGGAGCTGTGGTGTGCCAGCACAGGCAGACAGTGCCTCTCTTAGTCCCTGAATGACCAGGACTGGACACAGAGAAAATAACAGGAACATGGAAATCCCTGCACTGGGAGTTTGTGGTGCTCTGGATTAAATCTTGGATTTACAATGTTAAAATTGTGGGTGAGGAGTGGAGTCTGAGGAGTGACAGCAGGGAGAGGGGAGAATGGGTGGGGCTGTGGCTGTAAAAGAAGTGGGTGGGGTAGTGCCATGATCAGTTATTGGGGTCACAGGGAGAAATTCAGCGCTGCCGTTCCTGGTCTTGGAACTGAGCTCAAGTCCTGTGATTTGAGGCTCACAAGCAGACACCCAGTACCATGTTTTGGAGTCTCAGAACCAGGCTCATTTGGAGAATTTTTAGGGCATTGGACAGGTGCAATGATGCAGTGGAGGAGGAGATGAGTGGGGAATCAAGGGGGTCAGGTGGGATCCCCCCAAAGAGGGAGGCTACAGCCTAAAAACGCCAGAAAATTCATAGGGGGTGTGTATGAAATACTAAAACCTTTAAAGTTCCTAATTTTTTATATATCTATAAACACATAATATTAATTAATACAAAAATTATTTTAAGATAAAACCCCGTGCCTGCGATATTATATACAGGATTTTAGGATATAAGAAATTCCAAATACGGATCTATAGGGTTTGAGAATACAAATGTAATTTTCGAATATATAAAGTAACCAACCAAGGGCTGGAAAATGTAAGGAAAGACGATCGATATGAAGGCAGTAGGAAGAGCACTGGGTGTTGAGAGGTTTTTTCTGTCCCCTCTCACTGTCACGCCGCGAGCTCGGGACCTCGGCCGGGACTGGAATCGCCACAGTGGTGAAGGGGAGGAACTGCAAGTGTTTGGTGACTCGCGGGTGACCCCTCCTGACCGAAAGCGGTAACATCGAGGTTCTCTGAGCGGGAACGGGAGGGACAATTTTGGGGTAAAACCTGAGCTAGTCGGGGGATGCGTTAGGGAGTGAAATCTGAGATCATGTACAGAAGACAGAATGAACGTTTCCGAGGGAAAAACAGAGGCAAGTTGGGAGGGGCTTTTTTTTTGACAGAAATGCTGACGTAATGTAGACGAAACAAAATCACATTTTTTGCAGGGGTACTTTGGAGAGGAAAGAAGAGCTTTTCCGAGAGAAAGTCTGAGAACTCAGAGAAGACAGAGGCAGTGTTTTTGACAGAAAATCTGGGATTACTCACAGGGGACAGAGGTGACACTTTTAACTGAAAACCTGACATAATTTAGAGAGGATACAACCGCTGTTTTATGCAGGGAAGTGTGAGGTGATGTAGAGGGGAGAGAGGTGGCATTTTGGTGTCTTATGTGCAGAAGACGGGCATTCCATGGGCAGTAAAGACCTTTCTGTTCCATTCCTTTGTCTAAGGGAGGAATCTTCAGCCATATTCAATTTTGGGAGGCAGACTTGCAATTTCAGCACAATAGGAGTTGTACAATCCTCCTCAGCTCCAATTCCTAAAGTCTGGCAACTCAAACCTCTTCAAATTATTTACCTTGGTGCCAAGTTCTGCAATTGGTGCAAATATGCTGCTTAGTCTCAGACAAACTAATTTCATAAGAAATGGTGGCAACCAGGAAGCATCCACTACAAATAAGCTCTGGCAGTGTTTATTTGACAGTGAGGTCAAATAAGGATGCAATCTGACCCCCACGTTTTGACACTGAAATTGTTTCATAATAACAATGAAGGGGGATGCAGCACACACTGTATGGGCTGTGGGAACACTAACTAGCTATCCATATTTTCCACACTGACAATGTCTCTGTCTTTCTAAGGCAATTGGTAATTGTCATTCTCTTTTATTTTAATACTCTTTTGAAGGACCAAGACTTTGGTGATTTTACGTGTAAGTCCTTTGCAAGCATGTATTTATTTAAAAAGTATTGTTAAACTGTTGCTTTTCTGTGGTTTTAATAACAAATAAGCTCCACAGATGCTAAATTGGGTATTTGGGAATATAAAGCAAACTTGATGTGTTTTTTCCCCTCCCTGTTATAAACTCCTTGTTGTGTGCTTCGCAAAATGGTATGATCAGGATTTTGAGAATTAGTGATCTGATTCTTCACTGCAGCCTCAGGTTATTCAGCTTCTTGTTTATGGGTGTTACAGAGAAAAGATTTCCAAAGAGCACTTTTAGATAAACTGAAGTGGGACTCCAACGTGAGCTGTCCAGAGAAGGGCAATGAAGCTGGTGAAGGGTCTGGAGCACAAGCTTGATGAGGAGCAGCTGAGGGACATGGGGCGGCTCAGCCTAGAGAAAAGAAGGCTCAGGGGGGACCTTCTCACTCTCTACGACTCCCTGACAGAAGCGTGGAGCCAGGTGGGAGTTGGGTTCTGCTCCCAGGGAACAAGGGACAGGATGAGAGGACAGAGTCTTGAGCTGCACCCGGGGAGGTTTAAGTTGAACGTTAGGAAGGGTTTCTTCACAGAAAGGGTGATTAGACACTGGAATGGGCTGTCCAGGGAGGTGGTGGAGTCACCGTGCCTGGAGGTATTTTAGGAATACTGGACGCGCCACTCGGTGCCGCGGTCTGGTTGACACGGTTGGATTCGGCGGTCTCAGAGGTCTTTCCCAACCTAATCCATTCTGCGGACATCAACACTTCCCAGTTGCTCACTGGCCTGG
>VYXB01000872.1:27352-49623 GCA_013397135.1 Pachyramphus minor | reverse complement strand
CCAGCCCTGAGCTGCAGCGGCTGCGAGCCGAGAACGAGAAGCTGCGCTACCGCTTGCTGCACCTGCGCCGCAGCCTGGCGGCCGAGCTGGGCCGGGCAGCGCCGGCCGAGTCCCCGGGCGGCGCGGAGGTACTGCCCGGGGGCAAGCGGGGGGCTCCGGGCCGACCGGGCCCCAGCGGGGAGGGAAGGGACGGGACAGGGGCCCTCACGGAGCCGTCACCAGCCCGCGGGAGTCGCGGTGCTCACGGGGTGCCAGCCTGTCGCGGTGTGCGCCCGCGGCACTCAACAGCGGTCCTGCCTTTGCGCGAGTGTCACAGAACCAGAGAATGGATTGGGTTGGGATCGTCTCATTCCAACCCCTTGCCATGGGCACCTTCCACTAGACCAGTTGCTCAGAGCCCCATCCGACCCGGCCTTGAACAGTTCCATGGATGTGGCATTCACAGCTTCTCTGAGCAGCCCGTGCCAGGTGTGACACCACTGGAAGTTGTCACTGCTCAGTGCTTCCACGGTCTCTCTGGGGAGGTTTTGCCGGTGGTAGTTGTAGTAGTGCCATTGGGGACATTGTGATGAGAAAACATTACTTGGCAAGTGGCTTTGCTGTGTCTGCAGAACATCAAAAAGATGCAACTTAGATGTGTCGTGAGAAGTCTTTGTGCTAAGGACATAACTTATTCCCCTGGAATTGCCTTTTTAGCCTAATATTGTACTGGTATGGTTTGCTTTAATGATTGCTAGGAAGAGTCTTAAAGATATAGCAGGTGTATACTTTGTATTGTAATTGTTTTCAGAAAGTCTGCAGTGCAAGTCAAACTGATGCAGTGAATCAAAATAAAGAGAAAAAGAAAAAAGAAAATAAGGCTGTGAACCAACATGAAGATGATGTAAGTGGTTATTTTATGCTACATAATAATAGAAGAAGGAGTGTTGTTTGACCAGGTTCAGAAAGGGTGCTCAAATCTGAAATACTTTGCTGTATTTTGAAATGCCAGCTTTTGGGAAAAAGGCTTTCTATAGCATAGAGGGAAAAACCCCCATTATTTAGGAGCTTCATCTTCTATTAATAGGGTTACTTACACATTCTTAGATCTCTCCTTTTTGTGTAAGAAAAGGATTAGGGTTATCAGGAAATAAAAGTCTTAATTCTCTGGTGCCTAAAGAGAGTGAGGGTTCATGTTAAATTAAACAGCATGATGGCTAAAAGGATATTGGCAACACTGGCTGTAGTACAGTAGAGCTTAATAACTCCCCTTATGTTAAACTAGAGTAACCTTCACATAAACTATCTTCTTTGAATCTGATGCTTGGAATGGACTGGCAGAAGTGAGGGCTTGTTGGAGTGATTCAGATTTCTCTAGGACATCTGCCAAATGCAAATTCTGGGGCAGGAATACAGGCTGCTTTCTGAGGTCAAACTTGCAAAGCCACTTTGGTCCAGATTGGTGACGTGCATGGAAAATTGGAAAGCCACTATGAAACAGTGACAATGTTGGATGAGACTATCCTGTGTATAATTACTTACAAATGCTTTACCGTGTTTTAATAAAAATTCTAGTACAGTGAAATCTGGTCCAAGTTGGGACCTCTGGGGATTCACCAACACTGAATCCTTTAATTCTGTTTCTCTCACAAGTATGTATGTGTATAATCTAACTTATTTGTTACAGCTACAGCATGTGCCAAGCTTCATAGAAGATAGACTGAAGCTTTATGAAGCACTGAAAAAAGAACATGATGCTTTGCTAGCTTACAGAGCAGCTAACCAAAGCAAATCTATCAAAATTACTCTGACAGATAGAACAATGGCTGAAGGGGAATCTTGGAAAACCACACCATATCAATTAGCTGTAGGAATCAGGTAACCTGCAGATTCAAGGAGTTGTACTTTTGGAGTGATAAAACTGTTACTGTCATTTGTCTCTTACCTTGTTGTGAAAAATATATCGTGGTCAGTGGATGGTGACTCTCTTAAATTTGTTTATTTGGAAAGCATTGAAACTTCAGCTAAATGCAGAATAAACAGGTGATTGAAGTTACTCTTCTGAGTGATACTGGAGGTTCTGTGCTGGGATCATAATGCTTGCTTACAGTTAAAGAGTAAATCAGTGAAAGTGCTAGGAATTAATAGAGACATCTGAAGTTCTGTGACTTACCAGATGCAGTAGAACGTGTTGTAAGAAGCAGTCTTTCCTCCAGATCCCCAGCACTGAAAACTGTGGAATGAAACTTCTCAAGACCTTAAGGTTCTTTACCTTAAAAGTGGAAAAGTGTTTAAGACCACCACAGAAACAAAAATTTAAGGTCTTCAGGTGCTACACAATGGGGTGTGATCTCACAGGGTTTAGAAACCTAAGGTCTTTTACAAATTGAACCTAAATCTTCAGGTCTCTTGTCATCTTTCCTGTTCTTTTTAGTCAAGCGCTGGCATCGAATGCAGTCATAGCCAAAGTGAATGGTGAACTCTGGGACCTGGATCGTCCACTGGAGGGAGATTGTACCCTGGAGCTGCTGACCTTTGATGATGAAGAAGCAAAAGCTGTGAGTAAACACTCTCTGGTTTCTGCTTGATTAGAAGAACCAATGGTATAAAATTGATTGCAGCATTAGACTTTTAAAATCTTGACATTAAAAAGAAAAAGCCACAAAACTTTCAAGTAATTTATTTCCCATGATTCAGCAAAGAAGATGAGATACTAAGTGCCTATAATCTGAGAGTGAATAAAATCTTAGTGTTCTCTTCATCCTTCTCTTTTACATAAACAGGTTATTCCTTAAATGAGATCATACAGAACATCTTGATTTGTATGTGAACTTGAAATAGTTTAATGTCTTCTAAGATGTGTTTTGTGTTTGACTCAGTGCATCTGAAGATCAGACAGTAAAAGCAAAGTGTCTTACCATTTTCTAAAAATTGTCCAATTATGATTTGAGTCATAAATAAAATCTTCATCTCCTTGTACTGGCACTGTTTAATAAAACCTTAAGTAGTCATATCTGAGTCAATTAAACTATGAATATTCTTAGCAACACGTCCAAGATTTTTTTAATGGGAGTCAGTCTGAAACTTACGTTTATACACTAAAATTAAACTTTAATTTTGTCAGAAAATGATACATATGATTAAGCTTGTCTAAGGCACTTCATATAAAGGCTTTATCTTGTAGCAGTGCCTCTGAATTAGTCCAAATTAATAGAAACTTAGAACATAAGACTGGTATTGATCTACTGGGTTGTTGGCTCCCCTCTGCTGACATTTCAGGTGATGTACTTTACAGACCTATTAATAAATGTACTGAATGTGAACAGTGGAAGCATAATTGGCTACATTGTTTTAGAGGTGATTAGTGTTGCATAGACTCTTGACTGACTGGAAACTAACTTATAAATGAACAAGGTACAGTAAGTACTAAGTTCATGGGATAGCACACAGGTATAACATGACCTTTCAGACTGAAGTATGGTGGGCCTTTAGTGCTACATCTGACATTATATCAATCATTTAGAGTACTTCAAAATGAGAACAGGAAGTCGTTTTACCTCTCTCAAAATGTAAACAACCTGGGTTCCAGTCTGTTTCCCATCTGCAGATATACTTAATGGTTTGGGTTTTTTCTTTTTAGTTACACAATGTCATTGACCCCTTGGCTTGCTCACCTGACTTTATTTGCAGGTTTATTGGCATTCAAGTGCTCACATCCTTGGAGAGGCCATGGAAGGATATTTTGGGGGCTGCTTGTGCTATGGACCACCAATTGAGAATGGATTTTATTATGACATATATATTGAAGGTAGGTAAAATTTCAGTGTCTTAGAACTTTAATACTCTGTATTGAATCTCAGTACTAGAATTATTTTGTTCTGTCAAGTTTCTGCGTGTTAAAAGTAAAATTGTGTCTCTAATATGATTTGAAGCTGACAGGTTAGTCTATGTAGACACATAAATTGAGTGTGTGTGTGATATTTAAATTCAGGAGCACTGTTCAGACACCTGCTCTGCAAGACTTGCAGCTGTTCAATGTTCTGTGGAAAAAGTGTAGAGTAGTTAAAATTTTGTGAACTTCTGGGGACACAAAGGAGATGGAAACCAAACCCCCATGATTCTTCAAGGAAACCAAGTCACTTGTACTGAGGGCACATATGCATGTAACTTGTATAAATGTCTACTACTTTTCTAATCCTTGTGCACAGCTTTACAACTCTGTTTTTGCCTTGTTTATCTTTCTGTAGTCAGGGAGAATAGTGAATGTGCATCAGCTGATAAACAAATTCCTGCAGCTGGGTTGAGCCTTTTCTCCCCTCCCTCTTTTTTTCCCTTAAATCATATGTATACTTGAACCTGAAGGTCTTCCAGACATTTAATCTTGTCAAAGACTATTCTGGGAATGATTGCAGCAGGTTTCTTTGGGGTGGTATGATTTGTGTTTCTGAGTTTAGTGTCTGAAAATAGAGCTGATTGGAAGAAACTAAGAAAATACTGTGACAAATCACAGCAACACATTTCTATGGTTTCAAATTAGTCCACTAGAAAGTGGTTAATTGAAAGAAAAATGGGAGTATCAAAGTAATTCATTTATATTCCTTTTGCCTTTGTCTTTTTGCTTAGAGGTGTGTCTAGTACTGAATTCCCACTACTAGAGAACCACTGTAAAAACATCATAAAAGAGAAACAGGCTTTTGAAAGGCTGGAAGTCAAAAAGGAGACCCTGTTAGAGATGTTTAAGGTAAATCTTTTGAGTAGCTGTGGTTCTGGTACAATGATCTTTTAAAATGTAACTTTTTTAAAAAGTCTGCATGTAACTGACTCATTAGAATTGTACCTGTCTAGTAAAACAAAGAAAAAGAATACCATCCTTTTCCCCCCTCTGTTTCCTTTCAAATATTCAAAATGTTTTCAGGCACTTATAAAAATGATTTTTATTACACAAAAACCTCAGGCTCAATGAGATGACAAATAAGTACACAAAAGGCACACGTTCCTTCTGGCTCACTTGCAGAAACAGGTCAAAAAAGACTTTTGCTTTAGCCCCCTGTTTTATTCAGTGAATATTGCCAGTCTCACTGTACTGTGTAATTGCCTTTCACAGTACTTTGAGGTGTTCAGGTGGTACCATCCTCAACACACCCTCATGGAACTGAGATATTTTTGTCTCTCCTCTTATTTTACAACTTTTCTGAAAGGATGTTGAACTGTTGAATACAAGCTTTTTTTTTTTTAGTTGAACATGTCTATTACTGATGCACTTACATTATTAATACATAATTTTATAAGAGAATTTTGGTATGCATTTTATTGATATTTCTGACTTTTCATGTTTCCACACACAGTATAACAAGTTTAAGTGTCGTATCCTTAATGAGAAAGTGAAGACACCAACTACCACAATATACAGGTAAAGAAATATACTTCCAAGGTATTACAAAGTATTTTTATAGTTAGTTTATTTAAATTGAGAGGATAATAAATTGGGGTTTTGTTTTGTTTTTTATTCTAACTTCTGAATTCTTGTGTAATTGGGACTTTAGTTTGCAGTTCTCATTTTACATAAGTAGCAATGTTATCTTTTCTCTGCTGGGACAGATCAGGTCTCAAGTTGTGGGCAAATGGCAAATCCAGTTTTTTGTCAGTCCCTCTCATTTCAGTCCCTCTGGTTTCAGTAAACTGATTAAAATAAGTTACCACCCTTGACACTGGATTGGTGCATAGTGGATAACACTAAGTCTTATCTCACTGTGGGATGAGGAACCTGCTTATTCAGTTGCTCATTCCAATCAGTTGGGAAATGGCAAAACCGTTTTTCTGTTTGATGTGCATAGTTTGAAATCTCCTGGGCAACTTTAACAGAAAGCTCACATGTGGAACTATATGAATTGGTGACTGTGTTATGATGCTCTTGATAATAGATAACTGTGCTGAGCACTTACTGAGCAAATATCCCACTTCAGGTAGAAGGCACAGTTAGATTTAAGATGCACTGAACTTGCTCATGTTGCATATTTGTATTTACTGCCATGTTGGAATGTGTCAGGCATGAACTTGTCACATTAGTGACTATACAGGAAAAGGTTGGAGTGTTTAGAAATGAACACTGTCTTTCTCTTGACATATAGATGTGGTCCACTCATTGATCTCTGCAGGGGTCCACATGTGAGACACACTGGAAAAATTAAAGCCCTTAAAATAGTTAAGGTAAGTTTAAATTAAGTGTGCATTGAAACTGCAATAAACTAGGGGACAGTTGACTTATTTATATATTTATTTCTTCTGAGCTGATTTTGCTAGGATTCTTTGTATTGTTTTCTTTGTTTACTCTGAAAATACTATTTTGACCTTGTCAGATGGTATCTTTCAGGTACAGGAGGTAAAGTGGACACTGCAGATCCGCAAGTGCTGTTAAAAGGTGGCATTGCTTACAGGAAAGGCAGACACAGTGTTGGCAGAGGCCTCTGGTTTTGTGGTGTAGTTTGTTATTCAGAGATGCTAATTTTGGTAACCTTATTAGACTGACCTCATTAGGACATAATCATAGTTGGTTGTGCTGGCTTCCTAACTGAAGTGTATGGAACTCTGAATTCCAGGGATTACGTGTTAGGTTGTCAAAACAGCTCAGAATTAACTGTGAGAGTTAGGTTTGTTGTGTCTTTTGTGTTTCCACACTGCATTATGTTTGGAGTGTAAACAAGTGCTGCTTTTTTAGCTGCTGTAAGGTGAAATAATAAAACATGCCATGATGTGAGTTGAAACAAGGTGCCTAAGTAGAATAAAAATATTACTTGATGAGTCACTTTTGTTTGTCATGTGTATTAAAATGCTGACTGAAAGGCACTGCAACTATCTTTGTGTTATAGACAAATTCTGAAAAATCTTTTCCCAAAGGAAAAAATAATAATGGTTGAATGTGTTAATCCCTCCTTACCTGATATTGTGTAATATTACCTTAAAGTCTGGGTTTTGTGTGTCAGAGTTCCTCTACATATTGGGAAGGAAAATCTGATATGGAAACTCTGCAGAGAATATATGGAATATCCTTTCCTGATAACAAAATGATGAAGGAATGGGAAAAAATACAGGAAGAAGCCAAAAACCGGGATCATAGGAAAATTGGAAAGGTACAGTATTCCATTGTCTACTTATTTTATGCTTCTATAATAGAATTCATTCTCTTTCCTTGTTTTTTAGTTTTGGTTTGGGGTTTTTTGATACTTTGAATGAGAACCAGTTCTATATGCTGCTTGGGGTTGCTTACATTTTGAAATTTTGAGTTCTACAAACTCAACTTGTCACCTGCATACGAGTGTTAAACTAATGTTGGGAAGAAGTTAATGGGTTTAGTCCCTTGGTTTAGGGAAGTACATTTTAAACCTTTTAAGGTAGAGTCTTTGGGGATTCTACCTAAACCATTGTATTTTTCATAGAAGAAGTAATTTATTTGAAAATTGCATAAATAACATGGTTTGGTCTTTCTTTATTACAGGTATAAATAAGGTTTACACCTTTGCTATAGTTTTGTTGTGAGGGTGGAGCTACAGGGAGGGTATTTGGGAAAAGAAAGAATCTTTGTGGATATGTAAAGCCACAATGAGCAGTACAGGTGAAAGCAGGGAGACATTTACTTGAAAAACTGTTGTGTAAATGAAGGTCAGCATTGTTGGACAAGAGGATGGAGACATTAACCTCTCACTGCTCAGTGGCAGACATGAAAGGAGAGACTGTGGAGGACCTTCACAAGCAGAGGGTGAACAACAGAGGTAACTCAGAAGAGGAAGAGACTGAGAAATTTACAGAGAACAATAAAAAAAATTTTAAAACTTAGGAAAATGGTCTTTATAGAAGAGATCATGCTTATTTCTATTAACTTATTGAGACTTGAATATTTCTGTAGTATTTGTTTGATTATTTCTGTGCCTCTTCATAAACAAATGATCTAGTTTCAATCAATCAGAGAGGTTCTGCCCCAGAGGGTGGTTGGGTGCTGAACAGGGTGCCCAGGGCAGTGGTCACAGCACCGAGGCTGCCAGAGCTGAAGGAATGTTTGCATGGTCCTCTGGGGCCCATGGTGTGAGTCTTGGGGATGGTCCTGTGCAGGGCCAGGAGTTGGACCGAATGATCCTTGTGGGTCCCTTCCAACTCGGCATATCCTGTGACTTTATCTAGTGTTTATGAATTTAGCATCTATGATACTGAAGTGGGTAAAGCTCTCCAAAGATGTATCGGAGCCACACTGCTGAACTTCTCTTTTTCTGAGTCAAAATGCTGATAAAGAGTGAGTGACTCACAAGCTTCAGCCATCAACTCTTATGTGTGATGTATATCTGCTCAATTGCTTTACTAAAGCAATTAAGGTTACTAAAGGTAAGATTAGATAAGACTTCAGGATTTTGGGGAAATGTGTTTTTACATAGTCAAAGAATCAAGTGGAATTCAGTGTTATTATAAACTTCTAAGAGTAAGAACTGCAGGTCAATTAACTGGTATTACTGAGAACTTGTAGACTTATGTAAATCATCTTGTTTCTATAACATTTTGTTGTTGTGAACAGTGTCTCAATGTGTGTGAGGTAGTTACGTTCTGCAGTTCTATCTGAATTGTTGCTAGAACAATCTGCTTTTAATTTACCTAGGAGCAAGAACTCTTCTTCTTTCATGATTTGAGTCCTGGAAGCTGCTTTTTCCTCCCCAGAGGTGCCTTTCTTTATAATACACTCATGGATTTCATACGGGTGAGTATATGGTGATGTAACTCTTAAGAAGTTTAATATCAGGTCAGTCTTAAATTGACATTAATAGCACTGAGCTACCCACAGAGAAGTAAGTGTCTATATATATAAATATTTACCAGATTTTCAGTATGATTATACAGATCTAATCTTTTTTGAAAACAGTGCAGAGTGAAGTTGTGCTTTTCCAGTTGTGCAAAACTTGCATGTGCAATAATCCTTTAGTCTCTCTATAAATTGCCATCATAATAACACAGTTTAAAAGAGTCAAGCTTTGGCTTGTCAAAAGCCCTGTAACCTTTTAAATGGTGCATTTTTTTCTACAGGGGGAATATCACAGGCGTAATTTTACTGAAGTTGTGTCTCCAAACATCTTCAACAGTAAACTGTGGGAAGCTTCAGGACACTGGCAGCACTACAGTGAAAATATGTTCTCTTTTGAGATCGAGAAGGAAACTTTTGCCCTTAAACCCATGAATTGTCCTGGACATTGGTTTGTACTCTTAACTGGAAAACTTCTTATTTTACTTCATTTGTCCTTTGTGGGGCTGAGGAGAATAAATGGAGTATTAATGCATGTTGTCCTGTATGTTCACAATAGACTACTAAGCCACTGGGTGTGGCCAGGCAGCTTCTCTGATGGTGTCCCAGAAGTAAGTCTGCCCTAAGTGAACTAGGTTTGTACATGCTAATACTAGTCTGTACCACTGGTGCATACAAATTGTTTTGGGTAGAGAGAGGCATCAGACGTGCTGTACCAAGAAGGTATAGATGAACCAGTCTTGATTTACTCTTGCAGTGGTTTTTTTTCCCTAGGTGGTCTTCAGCAGTACATTCTGAGTGAAGCACTTTTTCTGTTTGCCTTTTAGGATGCAAACAACCTGAATGAATAAATGCTTAGAAATGTGATTACTGTCTGTATTGATCTTAGTTTATTTCTGTGATGTCTTAAATCTCCTGTAAGAAGGATGAAAGGAAGGCTCTTTCGTGTTCCTTCTAGCTTGATGTTTGCCCATCGTCCCCGATCCTGGAGGGAATTGCCTCTTAGACTTGCAGATTTTGGAGTTCTGCACCGAAATGAGCTCTCTGGGACTTTAAGTGGCCTGACTCGTGTAAGGCGCTTCCAACAGGATGATGCTCACATCTTTTGCACAATGGAACAGGTAAAGAAAAAGACAACACCAAAACACCAAGCACCTCCCACACCCCCACAAGTCAAAAAAAAAAAAATCCTTTCTTCTCTCAGTGCAAACAGTAAACAAGGAAACAGGAAGAAATCCCTGAAGTATTTCAACTCTAGCTTCTTCCATTGTGTGGCTCAGTAGCATAATGGTGCTTTTGATGGTTTCATTTGGTAGGTTTAGGTGCTTCCTTCTTAGATATTTGATATTCTGTATTTCTTAACTCTGCAATATTGCTGAACTCAATAGCCTGTTGGACTTGGCTGCTTTGTTGCAAGTTTCTCAAATAGTAGTACCATACTCAGGGTTCTTTATTTTTTTCCTTCAAGTTACAAAATGCTTGTATCAAAAGCAGAAAACAGTATTATTTGAGGGATCTTATTGTTTGTGAATTATGTGATAGAAAGATGCATTGAACAACTAAATCCCAGAAAGTAAGACTTTTTTTTTTTCCCTCTTCCATCTCCCCCTGCAAAGAAAAAAGCTGTTGTCCATGTTTTGTTCTCTACACTTTTGCTGAACAAATACTTTATTTTGTTAGTAATGCCATAGATTTCAGTGGAGCTACATGTTTCTTTTGATGTACTCTTGTCCATTTGGGTTGGAATTTGGGTGGAATTTGGCTCCAGAAGTCCAGGCTTAACAAAAATATTGCTTTTCTTGCCGTGCTTTGAAGCCACAGCACCTCAGTTCTCTCTTCACTCATTGCTTAGATTTGGGTCTGTAGATGTGGGTTTTAATTTTTCCTTATTTAATGGACTCTTTTATTCTGGGTATGATGAATTCAGTAGTTTCAATTACATTTCTATGTAAGTAACTTTTAACTAATATATTTTGTTTTATGTTTAAGATTGAAGAAGAAATTGAGGGCTGTCTTGATTTCTTGAAGTCAGTGTATGCTGTCTTTGGTTTTACTTTTCAACTACATCTTTCTACGAGACCTGAAAATTATCTTGGAGAGTTAGAGATCTGGGATCATGCAGAAAAGGTAATTCATTTGAAAGCAAACAAACAAAGCAACCCCTTAATATTTGTATTTGCAGAGATAGATATTTAACTGAGTTCCTTCATGTGGAATAGTAGAATTGCTTACATCAGATCCTAAATATTGTCCTTAGTGAAAATGCCTGTTGAAAAACATTACATTAAATCTAAAGCTACTGTATAAAAATGAGAACTTCCAGATTCTTACTTAGCCCCTTATCTTAAACTGATTAGATTTCTTTTTTTCTTTTTTCTGATTAATCACATAGTGTACAAGGAACTACTATTCCAAGAATATTAACAAATGCTTGAGCTGCCCGTTGGCTGCCTTNGAACTACTATTCCAAGAATATTAATCATAAATGAACAAATGCTTGAGCAATAGGGGTTATGCTGCCCGTTGACTGCCTCTGAATTTTAAAGGCAAATGCTTTGACTTCCACTGATGATAGACCCTGTTATACCTTTTTTTAATTACTCTCTCACTTTTTTGATTAGCAACTTCAAAACAGCTTGAATAAATTTGGAGAGCAATGGCTTTTGAATCCAGGAGATGGAGCATTTTATGGTCCTAAGGTTAGTGATTCAGCATTTTAATATGACTTTAGGATAGACAAGAATGCAGACATGCTGCAGGTGAACTGTATTTCGTAACTGTGTTATTTTGCATCACAGATTGATATTAAAATCAAAGATGCCATTGGGAGGTACCATCAATGTGCTACCATCCAACTTGACTTCCAGCTGCCCATTCGATTTAATCTTACTTATGTTGGGTGAGTGGTGAAGCTAAATAGCTTCCTCTTTTAAGTGAAATAATGAATAGAAATAATCATAAATGCTTTCATTATCCGTAATTCCCATTATGTATTAATGCTGTGCTGCTCATTTAACAAATGATTAGCCTGGCAAGGAGAGTCACAAACGTGAAGATATTTCCTCAATGTAACGATAGCTCACTTTAGTTGAAATGCTGCTGAGGGCAGGAAAATCTCATCAGCTGTCTTGTGTGCCAGTTCTGAAGACAACTGATCGTATGTAATGCTGAAAAAACCTCAGCTGAGTCAGTTTTCACTTTCAGCCTAGTCATAGTGTCTCCTTGGAAGACATACCATACAAATTCAAACATGCCTTAAGGAGCTGCTATGTTTGTGCTAAATACTTCTTGGTTTTTATTAGGTTAAACTAGTTAACTTTGAACGTAAACAAAATACAGTTTTTCTTGAATATCTCACTATGATTTCAGCTAGAAAGACAGATTTTTATCCACTGAGCAGATTAATCTTAATATCATGTTAACTTGAATACACGTTTTCTGGGTTGTTTTTCTTGTAGTGTTTGTTTTTTGCATATTATCAAGATATCAATAGGGAATCCAGAATAAGAATCCTTGTTGTTTTTGGTCCTGCTGCATGTTCTACAGTAGTTGCCATAGCTTTTTAGTAGGTGATGATCCTGTTGCAAACAGCTGGCTTTTTTTTTTTTATCACAGTATTGTAATTTAAGCGAAGTGAGGTGAGGTCCTGTGCAGCAAAATAAAAGCAAGTCATAGTGGAAGAGAGAGAACAAGGAAGAACATAAAATATTAAGATGCACAGAAATGGTGCTGAGTCAGTGGAGTGTCTTTTCAAATTTAAGAGTTAGTGTCTATGCCACTGGCTATAGGCATGATTATTTTAAGTCACTGTGATTATTCAGTTTTCCTTTAAAAGTCTAGATGACTTAAAGTACATTTATAATAAAAAGAGTAGATTTTGCCTGTCATTCTGTTAAAAGTAGAATCAAAAATATTAGTAGGATTACATGTGTGTGAGCTAAGATAATTTCATTTTTTAAAAAAACTATACTTGCTTTTTTTTTTCAGTAAGGATGGTGATGATAAGAAAAGGCCAGTGATTATTCACAGAGCTATTTTGGGATCTGTGGAGAGGATGATAGCTATTCTAGCAGAAAATTATGGAGGAAAATGGTATGTAGCACAAATGGACTTTTAAGAAGTGTTTAACAACATAGAAAGGCAAAAATAATAATCCTAGAATTTTCTCAAAATTGGTAGGTAAAATTATGAGAAAATAAGTCAAATTTCCTGGTCTGAGTTGTAACTTGTTTTTTATTAGAAATTCAATTTCATGAGACCACAGGAAAAAAAGCAGAATAATGCAGAAATGAGAATTGTAAGTGAATGTGTAAGTTCTGCATTATTTTTTTCCTTTTTTTCTTAAAAATCATGCTTTTGTACTGGGAAGATGTCAGACATATGTAAAGAAATTATTTGTATATATGTACAGACAGGAATTAGTCCTAATATGTGCAATATTTTTTGTACTTCTAAGTTGGGTTGGTTTATCTTGAATCAACTCTAAAGGTATTTTTTCATGAATGTGTTTAAAGTATTAAGGAAGAGTTAATTCTCAGTTTCTCTGACTGTCCACTTTTTACTGTAGTTATAAATAACAATGAGAATTATGTGAAAAAAATCTTTTTAAACTGTGAAGTCAGCTAGGAAGAGAACAGAAAGTCCGAGTTCTGCATTTGTCATTTTACTGGAATCAATCCATTTGCTGTTTCATGTGAACTTGAAAACACGAAGATAACATACTATCCAACATAGTTAACATAAAGATTTCTATAAATTAAAGAAATTATTATTGTGGAACGTGGCTGTGGTTATGAATGCAAATGTCAAGTGCACATTCATCCCATGTGTCCCCCTCATGCTCTCCAGGCCACTCTGGTTGTCCCCACGGCAGGTCATGGTGGTGCCCGTGGGACCGACATCGGAAGAGTATGCCCAGCAGGTGAGAGCAGGGCAATTCTAATGGATCCTCAAGGACTTGTTCTAGAATAGAACAGAGAATGAATGCATTAATGAATTTTTTGCATAATTTTGAAGATGTATTTGGGGGGGAGAGGTAAATTTTTCAATGTACAATTTCCTGTCTAAAACTTGTGTAAGCCTGAGTAAGGGATATGTGACTTTAAGTGGTTTGAGTTCTGCTATTATGGACATAATTATTAAAGGAAAAAGAAAGCTGGATGCCAACTAATGCTTCATTACACTACTATCAGCCTAAAGTAGGGAGAGAGCCAGTTTCATCCGTTTCCCACCATTCTTGACTACATCACTTTTGACCATGGTTGGTTTTACCCCTCTCCCCTTTTCTTTTAATACAAGAATAAGTAGGTTTGTTCCTTCTGCTTTTTCTACTTTCTCAGACTGAGGACACATGTTTAACACTGAGCAGTGTAGCTGCCTAAGGACCGCAGCACACATGGATGTTACCTTGCATTGACTTCCAACTGTAGTCATGCTAAGCCCTTTAATTATGTGTTCAGTTTTCTTCAGATAAAGTCATTGAATTCCTTGCAGTGATTCACAAGAGCAAAATTATGCACATACGTGAATTAATTATCGGGAGGGATCAGTAATTATAACGTACAAACGTATGGCTTAAAATATATAGTAATACTGAGAGTGTTTTGGTTTGGTTTTTTTAGGTTTGCAACCAATTTTTTGAAGCTGGATTTATGTCAGATGTGGATCTAGATCAAAGTTGCACATTAAACAAGAAAATCAGAAATGCACAGCTGGCTCAGTATAACTTCATTTTAGGTAGGTAATTGCAGGATTTTACATCTCTGACTATCACTGAAGTTTTAATGTTGGATATAGAGTTTGTTTAGAGATCATTTTGTAATGTAAATAGTTTCATATTTTGTGCTATGTCTTGCAGTGGTTGGAGAAAAGGAGAAAGCAAATAATGCTGTCAACGTGAGAACAAGAGACAACAAAGTTCATGGAGAGATTTCAGTATCTTCTGCTATTGAAAAACTCAAGAAACTTAAGAGTTCACATATTCCAAATGCAGAAGAAGAATTCTGACGTTCCTGTTGGAAAAAAAAAATATTAGCTGCCCGTGTGAAGTGTTTCTGTGCACAGCAATGATGCTCATCTGAGAGAATTTTCAGTTAATGGATATACAAAATAAGCCAGTGTAGCGATGCTGGTGCTCCAGGAAAAGCATGAGAGGACAGATGCACCTGCCAACTCCTTTAGCAATTGCATGGGTTTCCAATCTGCCTGAGTCAGAGAAATGCTTGCTCACAAAGTCCAGCACCTCTGATGAGACATGTTGGGTTTGCTGTGGAAGTAAATCAGGGCTGCACGACCCCAGGGAACAGGAGTCTGGGAAGGGAATGGGAATTCCCTGCTGTGGGAATGCTGAGCTCCCTCAGTCATGGGACAGTTGCATACCTGTGTTACAGAATAGAGAGCTTGGCAGTCTGTTGGTGCCTGAGGAGCAGTTTGGTTTAGTTTTTTTCTAGCTCCGGAGTGTAACAAAAAGCTTTTGTGGGGGGAATAATTTGGTTGTTTCAGAATCTGTTTACAGACTACAAATACTTTGTCTTTGGAAATCTCGGTGAAACAAGGCACTGAAGGACATGGTGTGATAACTGATTGCTGTAAAGGTGGTTGCCAAGAATGCAGTTAATTACTCCCCATATCTGTGTGTCAAGTGTTTCATTTTTTCCTGTGTTTGCTGTTGATTTGGCTTTTTTCTAAAACAAAAATACTTTGAAAAACCTTTCTGTGTGGAATTTATTGTTGCATTTGCTGGGGATATTGAGAACACTGAGAAGGAGCAGAGGATAATTCTAATATTAAAACAGCATGTTGGAATTTAAATTGGACCTATTTCTGTTTTATTTATGCTTATAAATTATTTTTAAAGTTGCTGTTGCAGGTAATTGAACCAGATTTTTTGCAAGATTAATTTTTACCATTATTTCTTTTCACTTTCATATGCTGTTTTCTAGTTATGTGTCTTAGTGCTAAATGTGTTGCTCAGTTATCTAAGCTATACAGCTGTAGTTGTGATTTAAATGCCACAGCCATAAAGCAGAAAATACTATTTAGTGCATAAATGTTACACTGATGCAAAGCTTGTGTTTTACTTCTGCCTGACACTTGTACAGACTTGTGTTTAATAGGCCTATTTTTAGTTTGGTATTTGTTTGAGTTTGTGCATCTATTTTATCTCTTAGATATCCTATCCTCCTTTTTATCTCTTTAGAAGAAAAGGAAAAAAAATAGAAGGAACATGTGGTGGGAAAGCTTTGTGTTCCGCCTAACAGAATTAACATGGTGTATGGAGTTTGATTTTTATTTATATTTCTATATTTTATGTATTAAATTGTTTGGACTAGAGCTTATGTGATGCATAAGTGATGTATTCAGACTGCAGAATTCAACTACTGGGTTTGTTTGTTTTGCAGTGGATTTCTAGGTTTTGCAAGTATCAAAGGTTTTTAGCACATATGTATCGATGCTCTTGGCATTTCAGTTTTCATATGACCTGCAGCAAGGAGAGAGGTCAGGGAACTACACAGAATCACGGACTAGTCCGGGCTGGAAGGGACTTCTGGAGATCACCTCCCTGCCAAATGATGTAAACTTTCCCACAGGGAGAAGTACGTAAAGCGAAGGGCAGCGGGCAGGCAGCGGTGCCGGCAGCCGGAGGGACGCGCACCGTGCCCGGGGTCGGGCGGTGCCGCCTCACGCCGCTGGGAGGGCCCCGCCCCCGGCGCGCCCGCCAGGCGGAGTCAAGATGGCGGCGCGGTGGGTGCTGCGCGCCCTGCGCGGTCTCTGCGGGGCCGCGCTGTTCCTGTCCCAGCTCTTCGTCCTCTCTGGCCGCGGTGAGCAGGGCGGGTGGGGGGGCAAGAAGGCGGCAGGGAAGCCGCATCGGACGTGGGGACTGCTGTCCCGAGCGGCCGCGGCCAGGGCTGAGCCCGCCCGGCGGGTCCCACTGCGGAGGGGACCGTGGCCGCGGTGCGGGAAGGATGCGCTGCCGCTTCCCTGGCTGGGGGAAGGAACCGAGTGCTTCGGGCATGGCCGCGTTTTGTTGCGCCGGCGCTGCGGGGCTGGGGCTGAGGTGCTCGGTGTTAGGGCAGAACACGGGCCAGGCCCCGCTCGCCCGCTGCTCTGTTACACAGCAGCTTTTGTGCTGCGCCTTGTCGGGAACGTGTGTGACCTGGAGAGGTCCCTGGGCTCCTCAGCACCATCAGGGTGGGTAGCCGTGACAAACCTGTTCACCCTTCCTTCACTTGTGAGGGCTCGGGGTGGCCCATCGCAGCTCTGTACAGCCTCGAGCCCTCGCAGCCGCGGGGGTCTCAGACCAGAGCGCAGTTAATGCACAAATAAGGCCAGGGTTGCCGGCCAGTTCTGTTCCAGCTGCCAAAAGAATGACCTGCATTGCTTCACTAAACGGTGTTGTTAAAATCTGTTTTCTGAGCAGTGCGTTTAATTCTCATGGATCAAAAAATAAGACTGAATGAAAATGTAGTTCCTTGTCTAAAAGGAACAATGCTTATTTTAACATTTAACATAAACATCGCACTACTAAGAGAACAGGAAAGCGGAGTTTTTTAATCTCCTTACACTTTCCATTTGTATTTTCATGTCAGTGTGCTGAAATCGAACTGTTTCTGAAGGTTAATTTTTTTCTAGAAATATCACTTTCTGTGTGGTTTTTTTCTTCTAGCGGGATCTCTGATGACAACAAAGCTTTCACAGCCGCAGTCTACACTGGCAAAAAGCCTAACTTCAACAAGCACAAATACTCCCTATTTTAAAGCAGCAGGTATGCTATTATGTTGTTTCTTTTCTTTGTTGTCTGTGAGCCCTTCTTTTCAGTATCTTGAGTCTGAAAGTTCTTGAATTATGTCTTAGAAACCTGTATATGCCTTCACAGAGGCACTGTAATATAACACATTATGTATTACTCTTCAATGGCCATAACAATTAGTTTCTAATTAGACAGTTGGCCCATGTAAGAACTAGAAAATGGCTGGTTAAACTGCCATTGTGGTTGATGTGATTTATACCCTGTCAGGATGGTGGAAGTTCTTGAAAGACTCCAGCATTCTGCAAGAACTTATTCCTGTTCCCTATCCATCATCAGCACAGCTTTGTAGCTCACTGGGGGTGCATCAGAACTGCCAGCAAGAACAGCATTTCAGTCAGTCTGAGAGGTGATTCTGTGCACATGCAAACAGCAAATGGCTGAGTGAGCTGTAACCTTAATTGGAGCTGAACTAAAAGTAGCTTACCCGTGTCACCCTGCTCCTGTACTAAAGTGATTACGTCTCAGAAGTGCAGGCTGAGGTGGCACTAATCCACGTAAGCTCTGTTCTGGTTCTCTGCTGAAGTGTTGCTGTGGTGTCCTCTATGGAGCTTCTTGTGGCTAGTTGTCCTTGGTGAGTGCCCTGGTTGCACTGTGTGGCTCCCCTGGCTGGGAATGCTGCTCAGTGTGTAGTGAGGAAAGCACCATATCAGTACCTGTGTTTATATATGTATATGTGTTTAAAAAATGCTATATATAGTTTAGACTATTTAGCTTTTTTAATTCAGTTTCTTAATTCATTTTTTGCCCCTTTCAGAGAGCACGGAAATTCCACCTTACATGATTAAATGTCCCAGCAATGGGCTTTGCAGCAGATTACCACCAGACTGCATGACATGCAACACAAACTACTCCTGCATATATGGGAAGCCAGCCACTTTTGATTGCAAGGTCAAGCCACATGTTCATTGTGTTGTAAGTAACCTGTTACTTTTAACCCCAAATTTAAGTAATTAGACTGTGGCATCTTGTTTTAAAATCCAGAACACTGATTTCCAGGTTCTGATGTAGGTGAGTTTGCAGTTCTCTGATATATTTGATCAGTACTGTAGGTTGTTGCTGAAGAGGCAAGTCTGCCCTTCCCTGATTTGCCTTTCTTGTGTTGGATCTTTTCATTACTTGGCCATGCCATTGAGTTGAACCAGTCCAACCATTTTGACAGTGGGGAGACTAAATATCTGTGAACTACAAACTGACCTTACAGGTGAGACTTAATGGATCCTCCTTTTGGCAGTAACCTTAGACTGGAGGAATCAGGAGTGCTGACCTTGACTTTAATAACTCTTTGTTGGTTTTCTGGTGTTGATTTTTCTGATATACTTGACTACATAAGAAGTAGCAAACAGAGTAAATTTGCCCAAAACGTACTTTGATACTGCACACTGATTTTGTTTTCAATACTATGGAAGTGATAATGCTGTCCTTTTACAGGATGAGAATAACCACGAGCAGGAGAACTTCACAATTAACATGACGTGCCAGTTTTGCTGGCAGCTTGCCACAAGTGACTATGTCTGTACCAACTCCACAAACTGCATGACAGTGTCCTGCCCACGACAACGATACAATGCCACTTGTACAGTCCGGGATCACATTCATTGTCTGGGTAAGGTGGGCTAAGCCAGATTCTGCAAAGCAGCTTTTTTCTAAAGCATTTCATAACAGTTTTTGTCATGTTTATGTCCATTGCAGTAACAGACTGATTAATCTATTGAATTTTTTTATAGTTCTGTTCTCATTTTTGAGCGAAATAGTGACATGTAACTGCAAACATTGTCTCATTATACTGCTGTATACTATCGTGCAAGAGAAAATCGTTCTTTTTATTTTTGTAAGCTTGTATGAGTTAAACTAATTTGGACACCACTAATAGAATTGATATCAAATGTCTCAGCAGGGTAATTAAAAAAACTTATGCTGGTTCCACCCAACTAGTTTATTTTATTTCCCTGTTTGCTCAATGGCTTTTCTGATGAAGTGACAAAGATTGATGGAACTGGCAACTGTAGGGTTTATATTGTGTTGACAGTTGTTTTGTCAGTGTAAACCCTGTCAGACCCCTGTTGGAGAAATACAGTGTGTTCTTGCTTGTCATTTTCTTACTCATTATATGGTCTTTGTGTATTACATTAAGTTTTTTATTTTTTTTTCTAATGTTTAGGTAACCGTGTCTTTCCTAAGATGCTCTATTGCAACTGGACTGGAGGTTATAAGTGGTCTACTGCCTTGGCACTAAGGTAAACAAGAACTATTAGAGAATATCAAGCTAAAACAGATTAGTTGTCTATAAAATCTTCAATCTGTGTGGTTTTCTGCTTGGTATTTTTTTAACAGTGCACTGAATAACCAGTATTTCAGGTAGTCTTGGAATGTGGGGGCATACTGTGCCTCCTTCAGCAAACAGAGCTGGAGAGAAAACAGTTACCCTATTTCTGCTTTAAATGTACTTCCTTTAGAGTAAATGCCAATGATTCTTCAGCTTCACAAAATGATCAATTTTCTGAGTAGAGAGAACATGTTGGCTTTTATTTGTATGGTGATATCTGAAGACTTTTAGGTTTTTTCCTACATTTTTTTCTGTGTTTTTAAACAATTAGGGCTGGAAATTGCTCACTGTACTACTTGGCATTTGAAATTAATGCAGCTGTTTCTGAATTTGATAGGTGTCACCGAGCTCACTGTAGTTTGTATACATTTGTTATGGGTCCTTCCCAGCTCTTACAGCTAGAAATGCCTCCAGACCAAGTTTCTTGCATTTCCAATTGTTAGGTAAGAGACCAGGGAAGCAATATTGAAACAAACAGTAAAGGTTACTTTTTGAATAAGTCATGAGAGCACCACAAGAGCAGTTTGAAAGTAACTGAATTTCTTTTGGTGGTGAGACCTTTTTCACGAAATGTTAATTTTTCAGAAGTGGTTAATATGATAAATTAGGTAGGGACACTGTTCCTGGAGCCAAAGATACAGTAGGTCAGCGATTAAGGAAACGATCTGACATACCTCCCCTTTAGAGCAAGAGTTATTCTCTCTGCCATTAGCTGGAGAAACCTATTGTTGCCTGCCTTCTCTGTGGCTCTGAATGTAGCATTTGGGAATTTACTGTTGCTTCTTTGTTGCAGGTTTTTACCTTTTGCTAGTTTAGACGAGTCAAGACACATTTATGAATTCGAGAGTTTTGGGTTTCTTGCTTGTCATGAATGAAAACCTGAAGTCTCTGCATAGTCTGTATGAGCTAAGAAATAGTAGTGTTTGATCCAGAGCTTTTCCTATTAAATAACTGTTCTTTTTCTACAAAAAATGTGTAGTTTCTTGAGTAACGTAGAGCAAAACAATCATTGGCTTGTAGGTATGTCAGTGTGTTTGGATGCCTAAGCTGAGCTCCTCTAAAAATAATAATAATAAATCATATTTTTATTCTTTTAGCATCACCCTTGGTGGATTTGGTGCTGATCGTTTCTATTTGGGCCAGTGGCGGGAAGGTCTGGGGAAACTCTTCAGCTTTGGAGGACTTGGAATATGGACACTAATCGATGTGCTGCTCATAGGTGTTGGCTATGTGGGACCTGCAGATGGTTCTCTTTATATTTAAATATGGGTGCAGTGTATTTCGGAGAGGAGTCATTGCCTGGGAAGGGCTCTAAATAAAAAAAGAAGGTGGAGATTTGAGCCTTTAAGGCAGAATGAAGAACAACTGTTTGTTCTGTGTGCATACATTTTAATGTACAGTATCTGTACTTGGTTTGCCTTTAACTAAGGTGAAATAAAAGAGTGGATCACTAAGTAATTTGAAATTAATTTCATTTCTTCTATGGACATGTTATTTTTCTATGAAAAAAGTTGAACAGCTAACCATATTCTGCACTGTGCTTGAACTTGGATGATCTGTCAGACTCCAAAAAGGATGCAAACTAACTTGAATATTGAATTTTTTACTTCATATTTCTGTGCTTGAATTTAACTTTAAAGCTAACTTTCCTAAATATGTTAGTAATTTTTTGTTGTATTTGTGGGAGGATTATCTGTTTGCCTTAGTTATGCTGGTATTATGTAGGTCACCGTATTTTCTGATTTTGATTATATTCATCTCTTGTTTTAGGACATATAGCAAGAGCTAACATCTGCCTACAGACCTGACTTAAAATTGTGGGGGTTTTAGAATTAGATTGCAGAAACACTAAAAACTAAACATGAAGTAATTGAAATAGATTTATTTTTTTTAATCGTTCTTTTGTTTGGGTTTGACCTGCATATCACTAAAAGGTTACACTTCCTATTCTTATGCTAGCAAGCTTGCCAAATTGCTTTAAAAAGGGGTTGGCAATGTAATCCATGAGTTTATCCACTTAGGACTTCGGGACATGATAATGTAGCGGACTTGTGCCATTACAGGAGAATAACTTCATGTAGCAGCGGTAAACACCCGACGGTGTGTGCACGGCGCTGAGGATGCCGCTGCTGCGACACAGCCGGACTGCAAATCGTATCGCTTGAAATAAACTGCGACTCGAAGCTTTTATGGCATTAAACACGAACAGTGTCTGTCGTGATCTCACCTCGCTCCTGCTGCGTGTGGCGGGAGGGAGCGGAGCGGGGAGGAGCGGCCCCGGGGGGGGCGGGCCCGGAGCCAGGGCGGTGCCGCCGCCGTCACCCCGCGGGCCCCGCCCTCCGCCGCCTCAGGCGCGGCCATGGCGGCAGAGCGGGACCGGCACC
>VYXB01000872.1:9253-27287 GCA_013397135.1 Pachyramphus minor | reverse complement strand
CCTCGCTGAGCTGGCTCGGGAGTTTATCCGCAGCGCGCCTTTTCTGAGGCCCTTCACCGCACAGCAAAGTGTGTTTGCCCTGTTCAGCTTGTTTACAGACCTCAGCGACTAATCTAATTCCGCCTAAATCAGGTGTCCGTGATCTTCGCTTTATCTTTTTGTCCTCTTCCCTCCAGTCTGACCTAAAAAGTCTGGCTCAGATAACGCGCTTTTTTTCCCATGTCCCAAGGGTGTGCCTTGCTTAAGGCATATCTGTGCAAGCCTTGCATGCGGGTGCGTGTGGATTTATCGGGGCTCCCGTGCCGCGCTTGCAAAGCAGCCGATGGCGCGTCCTGCAGGGCAGCACCTGCACAGAGGCACAGTCAGACCCGCTTCAGACCACACCATCCTCGTATTCGCGTGCTCCTTTTCAGTAAGTCGTTTCTCAGGGTGTATGTTTAACGTCTGACAGAATTCTGTGCGGTGTTTCAGTTGTAAGTCTGTGAAAAATGTAAGGTAGTCGCAGCACTGGATCTCGCTCAGTTTCCTGAAGCAGTAAGCAGCCACAGCTCCTGGTGCTTAGCTGGAGTTACAATTTCAACATGTTTTCTAGTGAAAGACATGAAGAAATGTTTCTCCAGTTTTTCTTTCCTAGTGAGAGGAATGTGTAAAAGGGAAGAAGTTGATAGGACTCTTTTTCTCTAGGAACTGCATGCTCATTTGAATGGCTGTATCAGTTCTGCCACCATGAAGAAACTCATGGCCCAGAAGCCAAACCTTCAGATCCAGAATGGAATGACTGTGATTGACAAAGGAAAGAAAAGAACCTTAGAGGAGTGAGTATGCACATGTATGTGATTTACTGAGGGTTTTTTAAGTTGAAAACAGAAATGTGTGGTCTTATACACTGATTGCAGAAATTTCAAGTTTCATGGTATAGATATTTGTGATACTTGTATCTACAGAATAACGTCTTAGGTGCTTGCAGACTAAAAGGAAACCTCATGTAATTAATTCTGTCTTTAAAGGATTGAAATTATTTACTTACAACATGCGCTTTTCAGAGAAAATTGACTGAGTTTCCTTTTTTTGGAAACTTCGTGTTTTCCTTTGTGTTTTAAAAAGCTTTGTGGTAATAATAACAACAACAACTTTTGTTGCAAATGCTTTGTTAACATCTAAAATCAGAAAGTGCTGTTCACATGGTCTTTTTATTTCAAGCTGCAGGCTGGTTAATTGACCCTACTGACTACATGTTTTCAGAGTGCAGGGTTTTTTTTTCTGAATATTCATTCAATGTTTGTTCATCTAACTTTTTATTTTAGATGTTTTCAGATGTTTCAGATCATCTATCAGATTACCACTAGGACTGAAGATATTCTACTGGTAAGTTGAATAAAAGTTCATTTTAAAAAAGCAAACAGTACACGCAGTTGGATTAAGAGCATTGGGTTCCAGGTAACTGGTGTGGTGTCCTCTTCTTCCCCTCTGTGAAGGGCTGACAGCCAGCCTGTTAAACATGGAGAGAGGTGCAGAGCTGTGCAGGGGGTTGTGACTGCACTGAGGGGAAATTTCAGACAGGAAATTCTCATTTGCCCTAAGTTTCCTCAGTATCCCTGAGGGAATGGAATGTGCCCTCTGTGGGGTGGTATTTCCAGAAATGGAGAGTCCTTAAAACACATCAGGGATTGTAAATGTTGCAAGTGTTTCACAACAAACAATAAGTGGGTCTTCTAGTTCTAAAGGAAAATATAACCAATTATAAGCATTACTTTTGTGTTGTTGAATACACTGTTACTTAATCAGATAACTAAAGACGTCATTAAAGAATTTGCTGATGATGGTGTCAAGTATCTGGAACTGAGGAGCACTCCAAGAGAAGAAAAGTCCACAGGTACAGTCTGTTCTGGTTTTCAATTTGTAAGCTTGATGCCTTATAAAACTTACTTAAATAACATATTAATAACAAAGTCAAATTTAGTGGGCTCAATAAAAAATACATATTTTAAATATGAAACCAAAGATTTAACCATTTAAAAGCATGTTGCTTTACCATTAGGTTTTTGAGGAGAAAAATGTGTTGGTTATAATTCTACTACCCAAGAGTTTGGGTTATTTGCTTGATTATGACATCTGAGTCTGCTAATACTTTTAAGAGCTGATGTATTTTATTTTTATTACTTGACTTTTTGATTTCTTTCAGATACAGTTTAATAGAAACCCATAAGAGAAGTCCTGTTGTGACTCCCTGGTTCACAAAAAGTTGTTTTCAATTTTCCAGATGCTTAGGAGGAGGTTTAGTTCAAATGTATGCTTCACAGTAAAGCTATATTTACAGCTAGAATTAGAATTATATGGATTAGAAGGCTATGGAGTAAAATCAAAGGTGCAAAATGAAACTTAGGAGGCCAGTGAGCTGAGTCTGCAGTATAATGAAATTAATTAAAATATGTTTGTTACAAATGTATGTGTTTGTAGGTATGACCAAAAGGATGTATGTTGAAACTGTACTTGAGGGTATAAAGCAATGTCAAGAGGAAGGCTTGGATATAGATGTAAGGTAAATAAACTATGTGGAGTACCTCTTTTCCAAGGTTCTGTGTAGTCTGATGCTTGGTCATGTTTGCAGAGAGGTTTAAAAGCCAAGCCATCAGTGTAGGGAAGAAAATTGTTTTTAAACTAATTACATGGAATGGAAACAGGTAATACATATGGGAACCTGAATTTTTATTTTTTTTACTGCTAGAGAAGGAAACTGGATGTAAAACTTCTCAACTTTAAGCCTGTCCATTCCCTGCAACATTTTCAAGAAAAGCAGTGTTTTTCATGGAATTTGCATTAAAGGTTCCTTTTTCATAGCCTAGATTCATTGCAAAGATTTTACTTGATTAGCTGTACAAGCAACCTGCTGTAAAGGAGAGCTGGTCCTGACCAGCAGAGAAGTTTCAGGTGTCAGTGGCTGCTTGGAGATGGTCTGCTCACCTGTCTCTTAGAGTCTCAGCAGCAACCCTTACCAGATTTTTTTGTGGAAGCTGAAGAATTCTCATCCTTCTTGTGTGCTATTGCATGTCACAGGCCAACCTCTTTATCTGTTTATGTCCCTCTGCACTTTGGTACCTTCATTCCTTTGAGTTGTTTCCTATACAAAGTCTTTATACTCAACCATGAAGGATGTGAAGTGCCATTTTTGTTGGTATCAGATCTGTTGAGCTCCTGATATTACAGCTTGTATATAGTTTAATACATGCATTTCTATCCCAGGTTGTTAATAGCAATAAACAGAAGAGATGGCCCAGCAGTTGCTAAGCAGACTGTTAAGCTTGCTGAAGAGTTCCTGCTTTCCAGTGATGGGGTTGTAGTAGGACTTGACTTCAGTGGTGATCCCACGGTAAGTTTTTGGTTCATTTTGGTCTGTTCTTGAAGACAAACATTACTGTGGCATAACAGCAAGCAGTTCTAACCATGCTTTGTTCCTACAAGTTTTTGCCCAATGTTGTTGCTAATTGGAATAGATTGCCTGTAGTCTTGCTACCAGGTTAATCCCTGTGGCTGTAAGGGACAAATACTCTAACAAAAAACCCAATAGATTAATATGTGACTCTGAGAAAAGAGCCACTGAAAAGCAGTGTTTATCTGGTATGTGTCTGTAACTGAGTTGTCCCTGGCAGATTGGCTGGGTGGAGGCAAGTTGTTACTAGTTTCTATTTTGCTTAGCTGCACCAAATGGTTACTGCATATTAAGAAAGCAAAAGTATTCCAGGATAGCCATGGAATAACTCTGGGTGGGAGCTGTATTAAAGGTATCAAAATCAACACAATTGGCTTGTAAGTCTTGGGCATCATCTGGGCTACTGATGTTTGCCTCGTTTGTCTAAGTTGGCAGAAGGCTGTGTGACTTGCTGCATTCATTCCGAGTGAAGTAATGGGAAAAGAAAAATATTCAGTGTAACTGTATTTGAATGAAGTATTTTGATAGTTTCTCAATTATGGCAGTGGCAGGGGTTTTATCAAATAAACTCTAGAATAGTGATGTGTTTCTGTCTTCCAGGCAGGACATGGTCGAGATTTTTTGGAGCCACTCTCAGAAGCAAAAAAAGCAGGTCTAAAGCTGGCATTGCATCTTTCTGAGGTAAAAGTTTTCCTTATTTTGGTGCCTCTTTGTAATTCCTATTTCAGGGAAACTTGATGAAACTAAAATCACCTTCTGCATGTTTTGAACTTCTCAGGCCAAGGTATTAATGGTTTGGGGCATTTAACAAGAGAGAGGAAAACAAGGAGAAATCTTCAACAATCTGTTGTGAATCAGAACAGTCAAATTACTGCTTTCTGTGCTATATTGGGGGTTTAGGTGTGAAATTGAAATTAGTAACATTCTAAGAGGTCCACTGTTTTCTTCCTGGTATTTTACTGTAAATCTTGTATAATGAAATCTGCACCGTTTCATGAGTAGTGAGCTCTGTTGGCTTTGCTTGTATTAGTAGAGAGTTGGGCTTTGCCATACAATCTGCTGAAGTGGTGACTGGAGTTTACTCTGACAAATCTGATAAATGCTGAAGGTAGTTTTGGGGTTTTTTTCAGGAAATTAAGCAGGACATAGGCTGTTACAGGCCTATTTATACTTGTTTCTCTGTCACTAACACTTTCTCTTGGATAAGAGATGCTGTAAAAAAACAACTTGAAGTCCATTTTAATTATTTAATATGCAGCTTTACACTGCCTTGACAGAATGTAAAATATTTCCCCTGTAGATTCCAAATCAAGAAGAGGAAACCAAAATTCTCCTGGGCCTGCCTCCTGACAGAATTGGACATGGGACATTTCTCAACTCTGCAGCAGCAGGTTCAGAAGAGTTAGTGTCACTTGTTCGACAGAACCGGATACCTATTGGTGAGGAAAAAAGTGTTTCTAATGGCTCAATCTCTAGATTGCAGAATGGCATATGGACATCTAGGGACTCCAGTTTGTCTTGGAGCAGGTGTGGCTTAGGCAAACATGGCAGTGAGAATTGCCCATCAAGGTACACTCATAATGCTTTGGGGATTTTCGATGTGTTTGTGGCAGCAGACAATTGATGTCTCAGGTAAAACAAAACTAAATTATAACTTACAGTTACTGTGGTGATTCTGTATCTGGTTTGCAAGCTCCCTAACTTTTATACCCTTTAGAAATGGATTACCAAACTTTCCTCGGAAGAAGTTACCAAAGAAGCAATTAGAAAATAGAGGAAACAACAGTAGCTGATTTTAATTTTTATTCAGGAACAGAAATAAGTCAATTAAGATGTCAAAAACATGTCTCTCATTTTGATATATATCCTAATTTCCTTTTTTTTTTCCATAGAACTTTGCATGACATCAAACATAAAATCTCAGACAGTGCCTTCCTGTGACAAACACCATTTTGGGTACTGGTACAGCATGGGCCATCCTGCAGTGCTCTGTGTAAGTTTTTTGATTTTAACCACGTATTTAGGCAAGAGCCAAACTAATGTGAAGTTGGAGAAGCATTTCTTGTTTTATGGATCAGAGCTGACTTACAGTTTCTGACCCTGTAGCAAATCCTTTATTGTCTAAATGGTCAGAGAGTTTATTCCCTGAAGATGTGGAACACAGAGTATGCTCTAATTCCCAGATCTAAGGAAAGGGAAGGGAAAAGAATAATAAGGAGACCAGCACATAGCTTGAATGTATGAAGCATTTGATAGCCATCTTTCCAGTCATTTTAGTAGGGAATCCTATTTTCTTCATGAATTATGCCATCATTTTAAGAAGTTTTCATATATGTTTGACTAGTTAATTCTTTTTGAGAGAAAATAGGGCAAATAGAGATGAAATAATTATGTACAGATGAAAGAAGCATGGAATAAAATGTGAAACAGGAAGATAAAACTGGTTTGTATGTATAGAAAAAGACTTTTTTGATGTAGAGGAACTAATTTAACCTTTCTTTTCTTTTCTTTCAATGTAACTCCAGACTGATGATAAAGGCCTCTTTGAAACTGAACTATCACAAGAATATGAGCTGGTTGCAAAAACATTTAATCTGACTCGATCACAGATGTGGGATCTTTCCTATGAATCAATCAACTATATATTTGCTTCAAATACAGTGAAATCCAAGCTCAGGGAACAATGGTGTAAACTGAAGCCAGCTCTGTTTGATTAATCAAACTGTTGTTCTAAACAGCTTGGGTGTATTAGGTGAGTTAATAAGCGTTTTTTACTGAAGTCCCCAGCTTTTTTCAGACTTCAGGGTTATAAACCCAGCCATAAACTGCTTGTGCAAAATGAAGATGATGGGAACACATCCTTTGTTAGTGGGGACAGAAGTAAATGTTCTTTTATAGTTGGGAGGGGCTCTCAACCAGTGTCCAAAACTCCAAATGTGTTGTCACGTTGTTTCTCTTCAGCTGATCTGACATTTTAAAAAACACTTAGTTGAAATATGTCATTATAATATAAATATTTGAGAGCTGGAAAAAAATGAAGGCACAGCAGCTGCTGCTGTTTCAAGTGACTCTGTTGGCAGCGTTTCCCCAAGCAGTTTGGATGTGTGGTGCGTATATCTGGGGGTTGTACTGTTTTCAGGTTTTGAGCAGTTGATTGAATGTGAAGACACAAACAAACTCAGGGAGAGTGAAATATTTGTCCCAAAGGAATTTAATATTTTCTCTGTTTTTATTGCTGTATGTGTATGACTGAAGGCTGCTGTGGATTGTGTGGCACAGGGGGGTCCCTGCTGGTGCTCTCAGCAGTGGTGGCGTTCGGGCAGTTGAGAATCTTGAATGCCTTTGGTAACTGAGCTACTTGTGCAAAGTGGTCTCATTCTTAAAATGCTTCTTAGAGTTGCTGTTTGTTGTGTTAAAAAAAAAAAAAGCAATAAAAATATCCTCAACCTCTGTGTTTTTGAAACCACCCCTTCGAGGTGTGGATGTGTGTGTTTGAGCTCTACAGAAGGGAAGCAGGATTCCCTGGGGGTGAGTCCCTGGAGCAGATGAGCTGAGCTGCCTGCCAGCCACAAAACTGCAACCAGGGCTCCCTGCCTCGGGCAGCCACAGGGTTCATGGGTGGCTGAAGAACAACAGACAGAATCAGGATTTCTGTACACACGACTCTGAGTGTTATTTACACTGCAGAAGTGTTATGCTTAGGAAACTGGACAGGATGTGGACTTTTGGAATGNGGTTTTTTGTATGTGGGTGGCTGAAGAACAACAGACAGAATCAGGATTTCTGTACACACGACTCTGAGTGTTATTTACACTGCAGAAGTGTTATGCTTAGGAAACTGGACAGGATGTGGACTTTTGGAATGAAGAATCACCATCTGATGAGACCTTTGTCATGCAGTTCCCAAGCTGTTCCTTAAAACCTGAAACCCTCTTACTGTCTCTGGACTAGTTTTCCAGAGTTTAACTTTTATAAGTGAAACTGCAGTTTCCTTCTTTGGCTTCAGGTGGGATTATAGTTAATTTTAATTTAAACACTTCCTGCTGAGCCTGCTTGTTAAATCCCAAGTTAGCAGTGACCACTGTTTACTTTATAATATTATATAAAAATGACTGTCACACACAGTGAAGCATCACCACAGAATTAACCATCAGTAGTGGGGCAGAGGACTTTTGATTCCTTGAATGTAATGGAAATTTTGAGCAACCACTACTAGAATTACATGATGTAAGATGAGGTTTAAGTTATCTATTCAGGTGCAACTCAACTTATTTTAAAGTAAACAAAATAGATCTAGACTGAGTTAATATTTTTGTTTATTTCCATCTGATTATATGAGAGAACACTTACAGAGCAGTTTCCAATGCTCAGTCTTTACTCACATCACATGAAAATACACATTGGTCCTACTAAAAAATACTGCTTTGCCAATGTACATGAGAACAACTGCTCGCTGTGGTGTAACTTTCTCAATCCCTTTTGAGGTAAACACAGAAAGTCTTCAGCACCTCAGCTCCTTATGATGAGACTGGTAACATACCACCCTTCTCATAATACAGCCACTAAACTGTAAGTATTTACACACTGCTCTTCAGGATCCTAGCTCTGCAAATGATGTACTTACACGAATGATTTGTATGTCTGTTTGGGTGTTTAGGCATTTCAAAATAATACATTAAAGAAATGGATGCAGGTAAGGGCAGTGCTCTTAGCAAAGTGATTCAGCTGATTAAAAGGCTGGCACGTCCCTCTTGTGAGGCCTAGAGAGCAGGCACTGGTTAGACTGGAGAAGAGAAGGCTCTGGGGCCAGATCTCATCAGTGTTTTTAAATACCTGATGGGAAGCAGTAAAGAACACAGAACTAGGCACTTCTCAGCGATACCCAGTAACAGGAAAAGGGGCACAAACTGGAACACAAATTGCACCTGAATGTACAGGAACACTTTTGTACTGTGTGGGTGGTTGAACATGGAAACACATCACCCAGACAGGCAGGGAAGTCTCTGTCTTCATAGATGCTCCAACTGCTCAGTGCCTTCTTGTAGCTTGAGACAAGGAGGTGGACTGGCAATCTCCAGAGACGCCTTCCAACCTCACCTATTCTGTGAAGAAAATATACAAATATACAAACGATAAAGTCTCTATATGAATACAAAAGCTTTTAAAATTAAATACTGACTTAGTCATTCAAGTGACAATTTTTCACCAGGCTTGGTCACCAGCAGCTGGGTGACTTTGAGCCTGTTTTTAAAGAAGAGTTTATTCACTCTTCATAGCCTTCCTTCTTTCCCAGCCATTGTGGAATCCCTTGGTGCCATCAGGACCTTTAGGCAGCCTCAGTACCCCTACAGGGAGACCATCTGCATTTTGTATTTTCCGAACCAACATGGGACTGCTGGTGGAACTCTTCTCTTGTGTGGAAGTTTGGGCTTTTCTTCTCTGTACCCAGGGGCTCCCAGAAGGGGTGATGCTGCTATCCGAGGAATAATCTGTACATTTCCTTGGAATTTCAGGGCTAGTGCTTGGGTTAAGCTTACTGTCTTCAGCCAGTGGAGATTTTTTTGTTACTTTTCTTAGTGAAGACGGACTGTTCCAAGGACTTGATCTGGGTGACACATTAGGGCTCAGATGGTTATTTGGATGAATGATGGGGCTCAAATTACTCGCAGTATTTGCTGCAGTACGTTTGCGCCCTGACAATGGCGATGTGGGATTGCTCTCTGGGTCAGAAGAGCTGTTGGCTGAGGATTCATCACCAACAAACTGAAGTTCCTCCACTCTCTTATTAAGGGATCGAGTCTTCTTAAGACTCTTGCTGGAATCTTCATCATGGTTCTTGTCTTTGGGAACTTTTTTCTTTGGCGGTTTCATTCCTATGAGGACAACTTTCATGCCAGTCTCCATCTTTTCAGCACACATTGAATCATGAGCACATATGGCAGCATCTACTTCTTCAAATTCTATAATTGCACATTCCTGAGTTCCCAGCTGGGTGTACCGGTTGCTGACCCTCCTGATATCAGGTGGTAGGTCCCTGCCAGGCTTGAGAATACGAACTGATGAAATGACACCAAAAGTTACAAAGGCTTTGAGGAGGTGCTCCATTATCCTTTCTTGCATGCATCCGTTTTCTTGCTTATTAAGGTCCTGCAGCTCAGAAATCTTGTGGATGTCGTACACCAGTAGCATCCTGGTAGGGACGTTTTCACTTGGAAACAGTGGAACTGGGGTATTCCTTCGAACCTTTTTGTTGTCATCATTGAGCTCGAGAGTGTCCGAGTACTTCAGTGCGTAGGCCGTGGTTCTCCAGTCACGGGTAAGGTGTTTCACCTTGGAGACAGACACAGGTTAAACACCACAACTGATCAAACCCCCTCAGACTAATTACAGGATTTTCGCCCAGATGCAGGCTCCAGTCTACAAACAGAAAGTGGGATTTAAGTGTCATGTAGCAGACTGGGTGAGAAAGTAAACAGTTTTCGTGCTATAATGGGCTTCAGTGAGCTCCTGTGAAGCTCATGGCCTGTTGGATCTAATGGTAACAGGAACTGACACTGCAGCTCAAACTGGAAATTGTTACTGTATCTGAAAGCCTGCTCAAGGGATGCTTGGTCATTCCACATGTGGGTCTGAACCACAATCAAAATGTGTGTTCTTCGGGTGGATTTATTTTGTTAAATTTGCCAAGTGGTTTATCTATCACCAAAATAATCTGTTGGAAGTGGTCTGAAGAAACCAGGAGTGCCTCAACTTCTAGACTGAAAAACTCTGCAAACTCTTTAGGTGTAGAATCTTGACAAAGTCTTTCTGTTGCAATTTTAAAAAATGGTTACATACAAATATTTACATTGGTGTTCCTAATGTAAGAAATAATAGAACTCATCTCACCTCTAAGTGACTTCAGTTGTCAGGTACTTTATACTACTCTTAATTTTAATTTTTTTGGATCTTCATATAACTGCAAAGATCAGATTCACCATCCCTTCTCAGAGACAGGAACATAACTTTACCAGGATTACTCAGCTACTCATGAGTAGTTGACATAAAAATTAATTTTATTTGATGTCCCAGGTGCTATGTTCTCCTCTCTCCCAGAATGATAATTTAAAAGCATACATGTTTTTAAGCCTATGATTTCCCTAGCCAATCATGAAGGAGTTCAGCTATTAAAAGTTCTGGATGAGAACAAACCTATCACAGCAAAACAAACAGACTGTAAAATTGCATCTATAAAATGTAATTTTCATCTCTCTTAATGTTTTTAGATGCATCAAGCTTGCATGAGGCACTTCAAGCCTTACAATGTTAGCTTACCTTCTTAAAAGAAGTGAGGAGTTTAACACTGACATAGCCCATCTTATTTCTTCTCACATGTTTCAGGAGGAAGGCATCTTTCTCAAGGTTCTCATCTGAGAAGTAATATTCAATCTGTGCTATTAATTTCTGGATCAGGTCATTTTCTGGTGGTTTCCAGTTCTGCTCAGAGTCATCATCATTTTCCCCTCCACTGGAAAACAATTAAATCATTTTATCAGCAGATTATCTTATATTAGTGGATTCAAATAGTCTTTCAAAATGAAAAGACACGACCCTTACACCAGTTGGTGTTGCTGCTTCATCTGTGGGCACTGAACAGTTACCACCCATCCATGTGGGGCAGCTGGTCAGCTCAGAGGAGGAAGCTTTCCAGTCAGCATAAGGAGTCAAGTTCCTGACCTCATCCCAAAAGCTGATCTCAGTGTAGAACAAGCAGACATATACACTAACATCTTGAAAAAACTCAAATCCTGCACCAAAACATGAAATGAAGGTGCACAGGTATGTGGTACTATACAAAGCTCCTCCAGTAACAGTGTTTTATATTTTAGTATGAAGCTGTTAAACATAGGCTTGACCTTTAATGTGCTTCATGGGTAGTGTCACATATGAGAGGACAAATATCCCAATGTGATGCAGCCATGATTTCTCAAGCCTCTTACCTGCATGAATGCAGGAGCCAGGATCCAGAGAGCAAGCAGGACTGACAGGAGTGTTGCACTTTTAAGAAGTCACTTCCAGAGTGAGAGAGTAACATAACTAGCAGTTTTCCATAAGGGCTTACCTTGCCTGTATGTGTGGTACAGCTCACGTATCTCAGGAGGTCGTTCTCATTTTTAATCTCCTTCCTATCATACAGTCTAGGTATCTGTGCAAAATGGAGCACTACTGGGCATCCTATCCCAAAAAGAGATGCTGTGACCATGGGTTCCAGAATCTTCTTGCCAGGCACAGTTACAGCAACATGTTTGTTGCTGAAATAGCAATTTCAATGGTCATTTCCATTTAGAATTGAGGCAAATGGCTCCCCCACAGGTGACTACAATGAACAAGTCTGTCCTAAGCTAGAGTAATTTTTCTAAGCTGTTAGTCCAGTTTTATTATGGGACTATCATGAAAGTTTCTGTTTCAAAAATAAAATCACCCCCTAAGTACCTTAGATCCTATAAATCATGTATTACTTTGGTCCCCCACACACCTCAGCAACAAAAAAGGAGGAGCCATGCGTTTTCCCAAAATTTTCTTAAATGGCTTTTGCAGAGCTTGTGAAATCACTAGGAAAGGGAGCAGGCATCACACTGGAGTCCCCAGAGGCTGATCTGGCAGGGAGGATGCAGCCTTGCTGAATCACCCTGCCTCGAGACAGCTCTGTCCTGGAGATGAACTGGAGGCTGTGAGGGCAGCACTGCCTCGGCAGATGCTTGTTGTGTGTCTGAAGGTCATGTTTAGCCCCATGTTAGTGGGCTCTGCAAAGCTGTTATGCTCCCACCTGTGGTATCTACAGCAGTTCCCTAGGACCTGGCTGTTTGAAGCTCACATCACGGCACATATGTGGATATTTGTATGATTTGAGAAGTCTCACTGCTAAAATCTCCCTAGCCATTAATGGGGTACAGCTCAAAGGAAGAAAGAGTGAGAGAGCAAGAAAACAAATGTACTTGGCAATGCCAGAAGTAGAGGATAATAGATGAAGTTATGATCAGGATAGTAAAAAGTATTCAGTGGCCAGCTGTGGGTTCTGGTTTCAGAAGGAAGAAAAAAAACCAATGGTGTTTATTTTTCATTAATGATATTCCCTTACCCCACTACTCATTCACTAGCAATTCAGAATTAGTGTGAACACAAGAAGCTTGGAAAATTTCAGCCTTTTTGCACATCCACACTCTGCTAGGAAAAGCTTCCCTTCAGTTCAGGATGGGGCTGTTCTAGAGAATATATTAGGACAGACATTTGCAGGTGTTTGGATGGAAACAAAAAGGGGCATCATGCTTTAGAAAACAATAAAAATGAACTGCATGTTTGCAGTGACCAGTGTTGTTTTCAACACACTGAATCAGAGCAAAACAGGCCTCGTTTCGCCTCTCACATATTGGTCACAGTCTGACCTATACACAATAACATCTGGCAGACAGCTCAGCTTTTGCAAAATCTCACAGGCGCTTACAACAGCCCTTGCTAAGTGCTGTATGGAAATGCCACCTATAGCAAATGCAGAAATTTGTAACTAGCTCCATATTAATTCATAGTAGTGAAACATTATCTTTTACACTGACAACATCATAACATTCACCTTTGAACTCAGATTCTTCCTGTGTCTGTCTACATCCAAAATAAACTTGAGTAAAAATAGCCTTACTTCATGCACATGAAAACTACCTGTTTGTTATCAACAGTCTGGAGATGGTTCTGAAGCACCTGGCAGCTAAAATGCTGAGGACCGAATCTCACAAATACCCAGGGATTTCCCAAAGAACTGTAGGGCTTGACCATTGGGGAAACACCTTTCATTTCATAAGTTATAAAACCTAGAAATTGAGGGGGGAAAAATCCAAATTGTCTGCTAGCTTCAGCTGGAGAGTGAGATGACTCATTCCCAGCAGTTTTAGACCATCACTGATAATTTTCAAAATGCTTGTAAATAATTTCCTATCAAATAAATAAGTGGCATTTAAGAGTAGCTATTGTGTGTTACAAAGCTTGAAAAAATAACCACCCTTTTTTCTAGGCTAGGCCAGGGCTAGAAGCTCTTACATAAGTAATACTATCACAGATAACAAATGTAAATAATTTCCCAAAATTAAGAAATCAGTAATTGGAATGCAATGCTGTAGACTGCTGTACATGTTTATAAAAATAATAGTTGCACATGACTGTGGAAAAACTAAGCAGACTCAGCTTAAACGTCTTAATTGTGCCTAGCTGTGTTCAACTCCTGTTTTTATAGTATATAGTTGAAAATTTTGGCAGCTGCAAAAATTCCCCCTCCCCAACTAACCCTCTGTAATTTAAAATCATACACTGCAGTTCATTCTGAATCAGTGCTAGGATATGAAGTTAGAGAATCAATTAGAAACAACAGATCTACAAACAGAATACTGGATTTCTTCCTACTGTACATAAATCTTTAGATGACAATTTATTACTGCATCTGCAGCTTTAGTACAAATCAGAAGATGAACTACAACTAATGAGCATTGTCTCTCTGCAGTTTTCTGGCACAAAAATCCTGGATGTGCCTTTTACTAGTAAGATATCCTTGTAGGAATCAAAGCAATTTCAGGCACCACTAGTAATTCCTACAACATACTACTGAGTGCAGACAGCACTATTGGCATTATCAAACAGTAAATCGCAGAGTATAAAGTGGCAGTTTTTTCTGCATTCCTAATGGCCTTGATTTCGTGTCTAGTCAGCCTGTTTCCAAGGCCATAACACGGGTCTGTCTGTCCATGTCTTAAATATCTAAGGAGATAACTACATCTGTGTAATAAACTATCGAGTCCATGCAACAAAAAACAGACCAAAAAAAACCCCAAAAAATCAAAAAACAAAGCACAACAACAACAACTAAGCCTCAAAACCCTTTCTGTAAAAGGCAGTGAAGTGGCACGGGGAAGCTGCGGCCCCGGCAGCTCCCTCGGGGGCGGAGGGGCCGCAGCCCGAGCGGAGCCATCGGTTCCCGGGCAGCTCCAGCCCGGGTGTCTCTTCGCTGGGGGGGTTCCCGTCTCCCACCCGCCCCCTCAGCGTTGCATCAGCCGCGGCCGCAGCGTTACGTGGTGTCCGCGGCGGCCCCGCTCCTCGCCCCGCACGGCCCCGCCCGGGGCGCCCCGGGACCCCCTTCCCGGGGAGCTCACCTGGAGCGCCCGCACCGCCCCGAGTCCTCCTCGCTGCAGCTGGGGCACAGCGCTCCGCCGCCCCCCTCCTCCTCCTCCTCCTCCTCCTCTTCTTCCTCCCGCTCTTCCTCCTCCGCGGCTGCCTGGACGGCCACTCGGATCTGCACCGGGCCGCTCCCCGCCGCCAGCTCCGGGCCGGCGGCCGCAGCCCCGTGCTCAGCCGGCTCCTGCTGGGCCATGGCCGGGCTCAGCCCGCCGCGACAGCAGCGCTGCCCCGGGCTGCGACAGCCGCCCTCCGCCCGCTCCTGTCCCCTCCCGTCCCCTCCCGCTGGGGCGGCGCTCCCGGCTCCACTCCCCCGGCGCGGCAGCAGCGGGAGGGTCGGACCCTCCTCCAGCGGTGCTGCCCCCGGGCCAGCGGGGCGGCTGAAACGCCCTTCTCGTTGGCGGCTCCATCGGGATTGCATTTATTTCATCAGAAAACAACGGGCTTCTCGCCGAAGAGCGACATCTCAGCTTCTCGTCGCCTGGTACAGCCCTGGGGCTGAGTCGCTGTGCCCCGACCAGAGCGCTGTGTTTTTTAAGATATTCGGGAAGGTTTCGGTGGGGTAAGTGTGGTTTTAAATGCCGAGGATGAGATCTGAATAAGAAACACGAGTGAACAAGGACATGATTGGATACATGTTGTTTTTGTAGAGCAGTCTGTTCTATAATTCTGTATGGTACTTACACAGAATAAAAACGTTCCCCCTTAAAAACTAATTAAAATAGAGGCCCTTTTTCTGAAACATTTATACAGTTGTTATTTTGAACTTAAGCCTATTGCACTTTGTTTCAGTGGACTGTTTCAGCTACTAAAGTGAACATTCATGTTCTGAAGATTAGAATCAAAAACTTTTCGATTTTCCATGTAAATATTCATTCTTCAGTCTTCATTTTTTTCAGTAGTATCTAGACCAGAACTGCTAAATATAGCTTGGATCTTGAAGTCACTATTTCATTTGTGGCATCTTTGTTTTTGTCTGTATTGCTTCAATGTTTTCTTAAAAATTTGGGTGGACGAAAAGTGAGGCTGCATTTGGGGCCAGTTCTTCTCATCACTGTGACAAACAGTCCTCATGAGTCAGGTTTGCTGGCACAGACACATCCTAAGACTGTTCTGCCTCAGTGGGTTTGGATTATTTGTTAACATGCCTTAAGCAATGAAATATTTTGTTTATGAAATATGCTTACACGCATCACTAAACAAATCTCTAGTTCTCTGCTAATGTGACATTCTGTAATATGTCTTGGGTAGGGCATCACTTTGCTACTGATTTCAGTGGGAGCAGAAATACAAACGCAAAGTACACATTTTAAGACAGTACAGACGGGGACCGTGGGTCTCATTTTGTATAAGTTCATGGGAGTTGTCTGCCTCCCTGGGCAGGCACATGGTCAGGACCAGTATGAGCCAAGGACCAGTCTGTGCTGCAGCTCACCCAAATGATGTTTGAGAGAGACCTTTCAGTTTATCTGATGTCTCCTTCTGCTGAGGTAGAGGGAACTTAATTTTATAGAAAAGGACACTAGATCTGTTTCTTTGCTTTACAATGGTCATGACACAGAATTGGCTTTTGGCTGGATGAAGACTAATGCCATTTCAAACACTGTGTTGTTTAGGTCTCCACTGAAGTTACCGGACAAATGCTTTTTGGGTTTGTGTGGTTTGGTTTATTTTCCTTTTAACATAACAATGCTCTATAGTGCTTAACTGTCAGCAGAGATGAAGCACTATTTGTAACCATGGGAGAACTTAAAACTAAATGAACTAATGTAGGCAAATCCCTGAGAGGGAAACTCATGACTCACTGGTAACCGGTAAAGGTCATAAACCCATGAACCTCAGCTGCACAACCAAAATCTGCACAGATTTCTTATGACATACTCATTGTTTGCACAGCATTGCCTACATACTGTAAAAAAAACCCAAAACAAAACCTCATATATTTTGCATTTCTCACAAAATATGCTGTAATTACATTATTTTTCTGTCAGCCTTTCAACAGATGGTGACTAAAATGACAACACACAAAACCTGGAATACATATTTATTAGGATAGTCAGGCGCTGGAATAAGTTGCCCAGGGAGATGATGGAGTCACTATCCCTGGAGATGTTTAAGAGGCATCTGGATCTGGTGCTGGCTGATATGGTTTAGTCGTTTAGGGGTTACAGTGGCAGTGCTGGGTTTGACAGTTGGACTTGAGGATCCTAAAGGTCTCTTCCAACAATGATGATTGTATGATTCTAGTATGGATGGGGAAGACACCATGAGGCAATTCACAGCCCCTCCACACACTGACAGTCACTGACTATTGATTTTCTAACCACTGAGTTCTTGATGTGTGTATTTAAAAGCATCCACTACCCACCAGTGAGGCTTCTGGGCTCCAGAAGCTGTTTGTAATTCAGCACCAGGAGCTGGCACAGGCTGGGACACTGCCTTCAGGGATTTACATATTTTGTGACCAGTCTATGCCCACAAGGCAATTTCCTGAGGCAGAACAGGCAACTGGAAGGTACATTCAGCTTCTTGTCCTGTCAGAGGTTTTCACAGCCAGCTACTTGCATGCAGAATTCAGAAAAATACAATTGTAATTCAGTAAAGGAGACACATGATGCTTCTGAAGTGGATCCAGTGGAGGGCAATGAGGATGATTGGGGAACTGGTGCATCTCTCTTATGAGGAAAGGCTGCGGGAGCTGGGCCTGTTCATCCCTAAGAAAAGACGGCTGAGAGGAGACCTCATCGAGGGATATAAATATCTAAAGGGAAGCATCAGAGGATGGACCAGATTCTGCTCAGTGGTGCTGAGTAATAGGACAAGAGGCAACAGGCAGAAACCGAAGTTCCACTTGAATATGAGTAAGAACTGCTTTACTGTGCAGGTGACCGAACACTGGCACAGATTGCCCAGAGACGGTGTGGAGCCTCCCTCACTGTAGATACTCCAGAATCCTCTGGACACAATCCTGTGCCGCGTGCTCTGGGATGACCCTGCCTGAGCAGGGAGGTGGGACCAGGTGACCCACTGTGGTTCCTTCCAGCCTGCCCCGCTCTGTCAGTCTGTGGCTCTGTCATAGTGCCTGTTCACCACGCGGGAGGCGCACGGTCCGGCACGGGGCACAGCGCAGCGGCCGCACGGCGCCACATCCCTCCCTCCATCCCCCCCGTCCCCTCACGGTTTCCCGCCCCTCGGCACCGCCCCGGCCGGCGGGCGGGGCGGAAGCGGCGGTCGCCGCGGTAACTGCGGGGCCATTTCCGACAGGGCGGTGGCGGCGGCGAGGGGCTGTGCGGGCTGTGAGGGGCTGAGGGACAGCGGCACATGGTGCCCAGCAAGGGCCGCACCGGCCGAGGCCCGCGGGCCGCGCCCGCACCGGTAGGTGCTGTGGGGATGCGGGCGGGCGGGCAGTGGCTC
>VYXB01000871.1:112465-136503 GCA_013397135.1 Pachyramphus minor | reverse complement strand
GGGCTGGGCCTTACCGGGTGTTACCGGGCCGAGCCGGGCGGTGCCGGAGGTGCTCCGGGGCCGTGCCGAGGCCGGGCGGGGCCGGGTCGGGGCCATATCGGGCCGTGCCGGGCTGTACAGTGCAGTACCGGGGCCGGACCGGAGCGGACCGTGCAGTACCGGGGCCGTATCGGGCCGTGCCGGGGCTGCAGCGGCTCCGCATCGGGCAGTCCCGGGGCCGTGCCGGGGCCGTGCGGTGTCGCTGACGGCGCTCCCGGTGTGTTTCAGACCAAGTACACGCTGATCGACGAGCAGGACATCCCGCTGGTGGAGAGCTACTCCTTCGAGGTGAGCGAGCGGCCCCCGCCCCGGGATTTCCCGTGTTTTACAACCCAACCCCGCCCGGGGCAGCCCCGGACACCCCAGAGCCCCCCGGGCTGTGGGTTTGGGGTTTTCCTTCCCTGTTTAATCCAACTGCCCCTGGAAGTGCTGTGCCTGCAACCTTCCTATTTTGGGGAAAAACGCCACCAATTTTAAATGACTAAAGTACCAAGGTGGAAATTTTCAAGCAGGAAGAGTTCTGTTTTTTTTTTTTGTTGTTGTTGTTTGTTTGTTTTTTTTTTTTTCCCCTGAGTATTAGTTTAAAACATCTATTTATTTATTTATATGTTTGTTTTGTGGGGGTTTTTGCTCTCAGTTTGCTATTTGTGTCGTTTGGGAGAATTGATCATTTGCCTGCCCTTACTTGGTTTGGCAAACTTTGAAATTGTTCACTCTGGACATTTTGGGTGTGGGAAACTTCAGTTGTAACTGATTATGGGACCAGAAAAAAGTGTTTTCTCTTTGCATCCACTGGAAAAGGGTGAGTGGATTCTACCAAGGCTTTGAAAGAGAATGGTTAAAAAATCTTCTGTAACTGGTCTGTTTTTGGAGGAGGGACCATCTTTTACTGAGTTCCTCAGTGCAGTGAGTGCTTTAGGTCTGCTCTGAGGAGGTGTAGGAGCTGTGACCACTCTGTTTGCCCCTTCCTCCTCTCTGGTGGTCACTGAAAGTGGTGGCATACTGGGACTGTCCAAAATTGGTGAAGTCCTTCCTGCAGTTCATGAGCGTTGGCACCACCACCATGTTGTGGAGGGGAGAAAAAAAGGACAGGACCCCTGTTTTCTGGCCCCCCTGATGAGATGGGTGTAGGGCCACACTGAAAACAAAGCCCTGGTGGCTCTGCAGAGACTCAGTGCCACCGTGGAGCCTGGATCCCATCAAAGATCCCAGTGGAGATCCCGATATGGATCCCAGCCCCATGGGCTCAGAACTGGATTGCTGCTGTTCTCTGTCCAGCAAAGATCCAGGATCCAGACCCTGCTGTGCTCAGCTCCTCCCTGCCCTCTCCCAGCTCCATCACCCACAACAGCCTGGAATTCCAGCAGAGCCTGCGGGACACAAGTGTTGGTTGTTGGGTCCTTCCCCCACCCCCGGTGCTCTGCTCTGCTGTTGGATGATCTGACGGGCTCTCCCTTCTCCCCAGGCTCGGATGGAGGTGGATGCTGATGGAAATGGTGCTAAAATATTTGCTTATGCTTTCGACAAGAACCGTGGAAGGGGCTCCGGGCGCCTCCTGCACGAGCTGCTCTGGTGGGTATTGGAGAGAAAAACTGCCAGGGGTCAGTGCCCCCAGCCTGTGGGGGGATATTTCTCTGCCTGGGGTGCTTCAGGTGCTCTCAGGAGGGTTGGGAACACACAGGTCTGTTGGGGTTTGGTTTGCACTGAGTCCTCACACAGCACAGCCTGTGAAGCATCACAGGCAGGGAGGGCAGTGAGGGGTGAGTGTGGGTCATGTAGAACTGGGGAAAGCTGAGAAGTGCTGCTCAAACTGCAGCTTTGAGGGGGAGCAGGGGATGGCTCCACTTAACAGGTGAACACAAACACTGAGGGGTTGTTGTGGGTTGGTTTTTTTTTCTCCAGTGAGAATTGGCAGAGCCCTGGAGAGAGGGAAAACTTTGATATCCTCTGATAAGGGAAAACTTTGGGGTGTTTTGTGTGGCTTTCTGCAAAGCTGTCTGAAGTGATGCTGCACATGAATTTCAGGGGCCATCTTCCTGCCTTGTGAGAGCAGCTCACCCCCAGAGCTGATATGTTGCTCTTTCTAGATATGAGTTTGGCAGATTCTCTCTGCTAAAGAGAACTGTTACTTCTTTTAAAACACCTTTTTTTTAATTGAAAAAATCAAGCATGTTTTTTATTCACTTCCATAAACTATCTTAGCAGTCACAGTGCTCAGATTGTGGCTGTGCTTTTTTAATCATTCCAGGTTACCTCTTATCCCCCAAACCAGGCTTGGAGGGAGACAGGAAGAATATGAGACTATTATTATTATTTACAATCTGCTCATTAAATATGGATTTTAACCTGCATCTGTTAATGTTTAATCTTGTTGCACACATAACTTGGGTGAAATGATGAAGTTGGCTGCAGCATGTGGAGTAAATCACTGACAGCCATACCACACTCATAACTGTGAGAAGCACTAAACAGCACCTTAAAATTATTCAGGCTGGTGGTTGAAGGCTGTGCAGGTGATGACAGTCCAGCTATTTGCTCATGGCACAGCCCAGTCATTGCCTCTTCTGCTTTGTTTTACTCAAATTGGGAAATAATTCAAATGCATTCAGTTAGGAAATTCAAATTGTGTCACTCGAGCACGTGCTGGGCTTAAAAACGAGGGGTTGTGTTGTGTGTAGTGGGGATTTTGGAGGGTCACAGAGGTGGGGGCTCAGCTGCCAGGCAAGTGGAGCTGCACTTCTGATGCTGCAAAGCCAAATTCTCCTAGAAAATATGAAATATTTCAGCTGTTTCTGTAGGTTCAGTTGGGTCCCTTCAATCTTGAATCCCAGCCCAGTATCCTGCAGGTCACTGACTGAGTCCCCAGTGCTTTTTGGCTGCAGGTGCTGTGTAATTCCTGCCCCTCCTAAACAGATCAGTTTTACCCACGTGCTCTGAGCACAAACCTGAGCTGGGGAGGGGTGGCAGGTCCTTCCCTTGGTGAGGAGGAGCAATGCTGGAGGTTTTGGAGCCTGTGAAAGGCAGGAGAGCTGGGCAGCACCAGGCACTGCACTTCCCAGTGCCAGCCTTTACTGCTGGGGTAACTGGAGAGCAAAGAACATGAATTACTCAGATAAAAGTGTATCATTTAATTGTGCTCTGCACATGGACCCCAAAAAATCTGAAAAACCGACCCACCTGTGTGCCTGTGGTTTAAGATCAGTGAGCAGCAAGTGTTAGATGCAAATAAAGCAGATTTTTGATTTTTTTTTTTATTACATTTTAAAACATTTATTAAGCAAATGTCTTTGTTCATGTCATGGGGCCCTTGGGACAGAAATCTTGTAGCTACTGGAGCTGCAGCTGTGACAGGGACTTTCTCCTCAAACCCTCTGCAGAGAGGGACCAAGTGGGAACCAAGAGCTGAAAAATCCCCACGTGTGCTGCAGTAATTCTTACAGGAAGAACTTCCTGGAAGTTCTTCAGCCTCTCTGGTGCTTGCTGTGTTTTCCACATGGACTTTTGGCTCCCCCAGAGCAGGGTTTGGTGTCCCTGGCTGGGGACCTGCAGGAGTCTGTCGTCCTTTGTTCCCTGTGCAGCACCCCCAGCTCGCTGTGCTCTGCTGGGTGCAGGGATGTTCCCTGGGGAACAGCAGCAGCAGGAGATTAGTCATGAGTGTATCACCAACTGCATGTTCAAAAACACATCTCAGACCTGATTTCTGGGTTTTTTTGGGTGTTTTTTTTAGAGCATTTACCATCCTGCTGCTTGAAACCTGCTCTGTTCTGGTTCCTGGAATTGCTGGGTCTGTTCTGAGCTGCTGAAATACCACAAGAACAGTGTCCACTTAATTCCCTGGGAAGTCCTGGTGGAACTGTTTTCCCTGGCATCTTGTAGGAGCTCAGGGAGCATCCTGGGTTTGGCACTACTGGTTCTGGTACCTCAGTCCCAGGGTGCTGCTTCCACATTCCCTTTTGGCCTTTGTCACTTGGGGTCATGGCAAGGTGGCAGTGATGGAGCTGAGTGTGGTGTTGACAAGGAGGGGAAGAGGGGCTCACTGGGAGGGGATTTGGTCAGGATTTGCTTTTGGGGGGTTGTGGGTGAGGGCTGGGCTGTGTAGGAGCAGGGGTAGGTCTGTGCCACTGCCTTGAATTCCTGGTGTCTGGGACAATCTAATCCTCTCTCTTTCCCCAACATTTCTAAGCTCCCATTATCTAATCCATTTAAAAATTATTTCTTAACTTGGTATGGACTCCCTTTTTCCCCTGCACAGTTTGCTGTTGCTCTTCTGTCTCCTCTGGGATTCCTTGTTCATGTTTATCCCATTCCTCCAACTGGCACTTTGTCCCAGGCTCAGTCTGAGCACCTGAGCTCCTTCCCTGTCTCCAGATCTGGCTGGTGCTCACCCTCACTTTACCTCCTGGCACCTGTAGCCCTCAGGATTCCTGATTCCCTTTGCCAGACCCTTCACTGGCCTTCAGCAGCTCAAAAGGAGCTTTTCCTGCCATGGCTTCCCACTGCCAGAGGGCAGGGTTAGGTGGGATATTGGGAGGAAATTCCTCCCTGTGAGGGGGTGAGGCCCTGGAATGGATTTTCCAGAGGATTCCCCAGCCCTGGAAGTGTCCAAGGCAAGGCTGGACACGGCTTGGAGCAACCTGGGCTAGTGGAAGGTGTCCCTGCCTGTGGCAGGAGAGTGGAATGAGGTAAATTTTAAGGTCCCTTCCAACCCAAACCAGGCTGTGATTGTGGTTCCTCCTCCAGGGCATTTCAGCAGATTCCTTTCCATAGGTTGTTTGATTTTAGGTGTGTGGTTTCTGGGGTTTTTTTTCCCCCCCAAAAGAAGGATTTTAGTAATTTTACCTTCAAAGGGAAGAGCTGCTCCCTGTTCCCTGGAGGCTCAGGAGGCTCCAGGCTCTGTCCTGACAGGAATTGCCCTGTGGGAGCTGGAGCACAAGCTCTCTGTAGGTGCTGCTTGTAGCCTCTCCAAGAGAATTGGACTCATTAATTCTAGGAGGTTTTGGGCCACTTGTGAATATTTGACTCATTAAATTCTAGGAAAATTTGTGACATGTGTGAATTCCAAGTGTTTTTTTTCCCCCAGGGTATATAATTTAATTGTATCTGAATGGATTTTGACCAAGAAAACACAATCCTACATTTTTCATTGTCAGTCACACACAGAAATGAGTTTTTCTGTTTTGCTGGGTAACACTGAGCTCTGTGAAGGGGAAAGACATAAAGTGGGAATTTTTTAACTTGGGCAAATATCTCTTTAAAACTGATTGAACTTTTTTAACTGAAATGCTCAGTAAGGGCTGAGCAGGACTCAGTGTCCAGGCTGGGCTTGGGTGAAGCTGTTGGAAGAGTCTCCTGGGAGGAGGAGCTGGATAAACCTTTGTCCTTGTTCTCCCTGTGCTGGGAAGGTCCTCATGGCATAGCAAACATATGGAGACACAGCTTCTGTCCAGGCCTTACCTTTCAGGTGAGATGGAGATTCCCACAAGAAGTGATAGGGAAACTTGTCCAGGCATGAGAGTGTTTTGAGAGTGAACCTGATGAAACACAGAAAGGAGAGAGGAGAAAAAGGTGGAATGGGAAATGGAAGCTCTTAGAAGGCAGTAGGGAGGACTCACCATGCAGCCATCTCCTGGCTGATAGTCCTGCTTTGGGTTTTGGGCGAGTTTCAGGTGTCTCTTGGTTAATTCAGGAGTCATTTCAGACTTTCAATGTGTTACACACGATTAGAGCCTAAAATACATTTGCATACACAGTGAAACCTCTGTCCTGTTGCTTGTTAATGACATTTCTTCACAAATAATGAGCTCTGTGACTCCACACTGGTGCCAGGTTTGCACAAATGTGTCTGATAGGGTTTTCCTGTTAAAATAATAAACCAGTATTGGCACCTTTCAAGTCTGCTCTGGTAATTCCATGGTAATTCCATGGATCTCTTGCAAGTTGTAGTCTCTGGAACTGAGCAATATCTTTTCACCTGTCCCCTAAGTGGCTCTTATTCAGCTCATTTATAATGGAAATAACCTGCTGGAACAAGTCCTTTTCTCCTGGGAGGTGCTCTGAGGTGGCCCCTGGAGAGTCTGTCCTGGGCCTCTGTTGGTGACAGTGGGTCAAAATGCAGCATTGCTTTGGAATAGGTGTGATCCTGTATTTTTTGGCCATGGAGCCTTGTTCACTGCTAATGTTCCAGCTGGTTTTGTGTCCTGCAGGGAGAGGCACCGGGGAGGGATTGCTCCTGGATTTCAGGTGGTGCATCTGAACTCGGTGACCGTGGACAACCGCCTGGACAATCTGCGCCTCGTGCCCTGGGGCTGGAAGCCCAAAGCTGAAGAAATCTCGAGCAAACAAAGGTGTGTCAAAGTCTGCCAGGGGGTTGCTATCATAAAAAATGAGAGTATCTTAAATTGCCTCCTTCCTGGAGTGATTTTTGTCTTGGCAAGCTTTTTGATTTGACCTTGGAGTCCTTGCACATCCCTCTGTCTTTGGTGCTGTGTCTGTGCTCACTGTTCCTGCTGTGAAGGACCATCCCACCCTGTGGGGTTATCCCAAGGTCCTGCAGTGCCAGGATCTGTCAGAGCAGTGAACAGGAGGCCTGTGTTCCTTCCCACCCCAGTCTGCAGATCTGCCCTGTGCCTCTCGTGCTCAGGCACCAGAATTCCAACACAACCTGGGGCAGCCAGGAGCTGCCAAACACTTGTGCCTGGAATTGTGCCTTGGGGTTGAACTCACTCAAAGTGAGTTCCCATCACCTTTCACCAACAGTTTGTGGGAGCTTCCTACATCCCATATTTCCCTGAGGTTACTCAGCACATCAGACTCTTAATGTCAGGATGGATGTGGTTAATCAATGGTGTGACACAGTGGGAGATCCACAGGCTCCACATCTACTCTTCTCCTGAAACACTTGCACACCCAGTATGGACTCGTGTTCAGAGCTTATTAAACTGATTTTGAGAAGATGTAGAGAATTACAAATGCTGAGAACAATGCTGGGAGTACCAGCAACAGACTTCAAGGCAGAAATGATTCTGACTTGAAGTAAATAATTTGCACAGAAATAATTTTGCTTGATGCAAATGTTTCTTGGTTGATAATTTTAAACTCTTGGATTTTACAGATGGGCTAAAATACCCAATATATGAGCAGTAGATATAGTCTGAGGCCAAATAAAGTGTTAACTCTACTTCCTTTATTAATACATTTGGAATCGGTTTCCCTGTGTGTTTATTATGAATTCATGTACTAAATTTGTGCTCTTTTTTTTCCAGGGAACAAAGTCTGTATTGGCTGGCAATCCAACAGCTCCCTACAGACCCCATAGAAGAGCAGTTTCCTGTCCTGAATGTAACCAGATACTACAATGCTAACGGGGATGTCGTGGAGGAGGAGGAGAACTCCTGCACTTACTATGAATGTCACTACCCCCCCTGCACAATGATTGAAAAACAGGTGTGTCCAGAGAGCTGGGAGGGAGCCAGTAAAGCCTTTGTGTCCAGGGATTTATTTGTTCCTTAAAATGTAAGGCTTTGCTCGTGCCACTCAGTTGCTGAAAGCAGGAATTCTCTTTAATCAGGTTTTCTTTTGAACCTTCAGCCCCTGTGATAAATTTTCACTTGGAGAGAATGTAGGTGTGAATTGGAGCAGTGAGTGTTACTGGGAGGAATGGGGCTTCTGCAGAGTGGACAGAAAGCCAGGTGGAAGCTTTTCCCTGGGGAGCAGAGCTGGAATGAGTGAGCAGTTGTGTGAGACATGGAGGAAAGTGAGTTCTGGTGCTTTGCTGTAGGTAGCTAAAGCAAAATACAGTCAGAGAATGAGCTGTCCAGGGGCTGAGCCTCTGTCACACACGTGTCCTTATCTATGAACAAGAGCCTTGCTTGTGACAGCAAATGCTGAGTGGGCTCCAATCACTGTGTTCCACTCTCTGCTTTGGGGAGGGGAATGTTTGCAAAAACCATCCCTGTGTTTGAAAAAGTGGGAGCTCTGCCTTTCATCTGGGTCTGAGTACAGAAGCTCCCTGGGTAACTCTCTTTGGCTGTGGCTGAGCTTGTGCAGCCCTCTCAAGGATTTCTGAATTGAAGGTGTTTGTGGTTGGAAACTCAGGCTGACAACACACAGTGCTGTGAGAACAAGTGTGAAGTGCTCCAATATTTTGTCTGTTGAGCCCATTCTACAGGAGCAGCTGTAAAACCAACCAAAAGCAATCTCTTCAAAACCTCCTGATTCTGTGGCAGTCACGGGGGATGTTTGTGTGTCATGGAATCACACACTGCTTTGGGTGGGAAGGGAGCTTTAAGATCATTTCATCCCACCCCCTGCCATGGGCAGGGACACCTTCCACCAGCCCAGGTTACTCCAAGCCCTGTCCAACCTGACTTTGGACATGTCCAGGGATGGGGCAGCCACAGCTTCTCTGGGCAACCTGTGCCAGGGCCTCCCCACCCTCACAGGGAAGGATTTCTCCCCAATATCCCATCTATCCCTGCCTTCCTTCAGCTTAAAGCCAATTCCCCCTTGTCCTGTCACCTGTTTGTGACAAGTGTGAAAGATGTGATTGTGAACTTCCCTGGGAGTGATGTCAGGGTTCTCCTTGGGAGGGATGTTGGGGTTCTTGGAAGTGCTGTAGGGGTTCTCCTTGGCAGTGCTGTGGGGATGCTCCTTGGGAGTGCTGTGGGGTTTCCCCTGGCCCTGAGCAGCCTCTCTAACCGTGTCCTGTGCTCCTGCAGCTGCGTGAGTTCAACATCTGCGGGCGCTGCCAGGTTGCCCGGTACTGCGGGTCGCAGTGCCAGCAGAAGGACTGGCCTGCCCACAAGAAACACTGTCGGGAGAAGAAAAGGACCTTCCAGCAGGAGCTCGGCCCAGAGCGGTGACCGGGTGGCAGAGGCCTCTCAGCAGCAGGATTCCTCCCCAAAGGCATTGGGCTCTTGCTTTTGCACAGTGTGACAGACTGCTTATCCAAGCCAGAGGCACTGAAGACAAACCCTGTGATGCTTGAGCAGAATGGCTGACTGGACTAAGCCAGCTCTGACTGGTGCTGTGGAAAGGGATTGGCTCTGCCCTTCCAGTATTATATTCTCAAGCAAAAAGACTACTGTGGAGGCTCCAGGCAGGAAGCTTCTCGTTATTTATATGTTAATACGTTTGTAAACTCATGTACAGTTTTTGTTAGGAATTCTTGATAGCACTCATTAACTGTAATGTTCAGAGGAGAACATGTTGTTGGCCTAAAAGTTTAAAAAAAGAAAAAAAAAAAAAGAAAAAAAGTCATGTAGCAAAAGCTTTTTCCTCCCATGTGGCAGAAGTGTCTGTGGCAGTGCCAAGGCCGGCGGGCAGACCCGGCGTCAGCACTTACTCTGGAGAACTCTGCATGGAAGTTCTATTGGAAAAAAAAAAACCAAACAAAAAAAAGAGCAAACAAAGTAAAGGTTGGAATGAATCCTTGTCTGCTCTCTGGCTTTCTCCCGTTCCCTTCCAGCTGCTTGCGGAGCACAGTCGCACCTGGACGTTGGAATTCCCGGCGGGGTGGGAAGCAGTGTAGGGGTGTAGGGACCATCTGGGATGTGTGTTCAGGCAGCTGCAGCCTCAGAGGGGCTGCTGGAGATGGGCCTTGGAGCAGGCAGGATTTGGAAAGCTCCACCAGCTTTCTGTTCCAAAAGCCTTGTACACGAAGGAGCTGTAGGGAAGCTCAGGCAGCAGCTGTGTGTGGATGTGGTGCCTCGTGGCTTCCCTGTGAGCACAGCAAATCCTCCAGTCATGTGCAGAGATGTTTCAATGAACTACTATTTAATAATCTGAGTTATTAATTTTTTAAAGAGTTGTCATCAATCCAAGAAGCACTTTTTGATATTTTTGTTTTTAGTGTATTAATGAGTACCAATAGTCTGGGAGGAGGATTTCCCTTGCAGAGCACATGCCTGTTTTTCTTTTCATGACTTATCTGAAAGTTTTTTCTTTTTCATTTTTGCTTTAGAAATATAAGGACCATCAGCTGAATTTCCTGAAGAACTAAATGGTTAATTTAGTGCCAGGTGTTAGTCTTGCTTCAGAGTAGAAGGATGTGAGCTGCTGAGTGCTTAATGCAGAGCCTTTCTTGGAGTGCTTGGTGGAAGTTTTTTTGTAAAAGCCATTTAGAATTTCCATTTTTCAATCAGGATTCACTTTGCCACTTCATGTTGCAGTGTTGGTCTTGCTTGTATTCAGTTTGTTAGAAAATTGAACTGCTGTGGATTTCCAATATTACATTCTGTTTCTAATATCTGCACAGGAAGTTCTGAATTATTAACATTTGGGTGGGTTTAAGCTTCTTAGGAAATAACAAAAAACTTCTGAAACTTCCTGCTGGAAGTTCACTTTCAGGCACTTGGTCAAGCTGCCACTCTTAAATCATGGTTGTACTGTAATTTTTCTGCTCAGGAAGCCTAAAATGCCCTTCTGTATGAAGAAGTCAAGCAGGACCTACTAAAATTTTCCTGTAATGGGTGATTTTTTTTGTTGTTGTTGTTTTTTAATGGAAAAATTGAATTCTTTGCTTTAAATGAACTGTTTTGATGAATATACAATGGGACATAAGGAATAATTTTTTATATGATGCAATCCATTGAAAAGGGCAGAAGTATTGCCTTTTCTTTTTTTCCTTGCCTGTTTAAAAGGCTGCTATTTGTCCTGCCAATTTTCCATTTTATTACCAGGCATCGTGTTCAGCAAAATGAAGTGCAGTCTTTAAACACTTTGAGCAGGGAAGAGTTAGTGCTGATATTTGTGATGCTGCTGCAGTGAGGACAAGGACAGGCTGCAGAGCAAGCCCTGGTGGGGCAGTGGGGAAAGGAGGGAATGAAGGAAGGGATGGAACTCAAAGGGTTGGACTCAAAGAATCTTCACAGCCAGGGTGGTGGGGCTTGGGGAATCCTGATCCCAGGAATGTGGGAGGAAAGGGGTTGGGAGGGAAGATGCCCACGGGGTTAGAAGGCTGTGAACAACCCAAAGGAAAGAAACAAGTTGCCCAAACATCCTGCAAAGTGAAAGAACACAGGTTTGGAGCTCAGCGTGTGATGTTTGGCTCCAGACTGTCCTTGTGCCAGAGCAGGGAAGTGGCCACAGGGATTTTGACTCTTGGAAAGGACCTGGGAACTGCAATAAGGACAGCAGGTCCCTGGTGGGAGTGGGGAGGTGTGTGATCAGTGGTTGTGGCAGATCTTTGGATGTACAGAGACATCCCCTTCCTGTAAAGAGGGTCAGAAAGGGACTTCAGTGTGGCAGCTCCACTTCCTAACTCTGGTTTTTCAGAGGATGGAGGCTTTCTAGAGGACCTTTTCCTCAGAGAATCCAAGCTGACAGGGATGTCTCTATGGGCAAGTGTTTAAAAAGCCCAGGTTGTTTATCTGGGAGCAGGACTGGGCACTACTGATAAAGATGACTTTCCCTGGACTTGCCTCTGATGGAGACTCTTCATCCAAGATGTTTCCTGTGGGGAAATCTGGTAAATCCAGCTCAGGCTGGGAGGATGCAGCATTCTTAGTGTTGGCTGTAACAGAGGGGTGCACACATGGTAAACACACCAGGAAATGTTGGGACACCCCCCAGGGGCTCCTTCTTATCCAAGTACAGTGGTATTGCCAATCCCAAACATTCAGAAGTCACAATGGCAAATTCTGGCTGGCTTAAGGGACACAAAATCTGAAATACAATGTATGGCAGGGCTCAGTGTTTGCCTTTTGCTGTTTGAACCTTGAATACGCCCATTGGGTTATCCTCTCAGGTTTTCCTCTGTGATTTAATTTAAGTGACACTGGTGAAGGTAAAAGGAGGAGCAGCTGAGACACTTAAATGCTTGTGGGGGGCATGGAGATGGTGTGAGACACCACAGAGGGGCCAGGAGCAAAGCCACCACCTGCAAAACAGCATTGAGGGGATAAAAAGAGGTTGGTGTGATTAAGCAGCAACTTCTTACTCAGTGTAATAAGAAATCCTTTATAAATTGAGCACGTGTTCAAATGAAAGAGATGGAAATAAGACTTGGCAGGTAAAATGTGGAAAAAGAAAAAAAAAAACAAAATAAGGCAAAGAAAAATGGAATACAAAGAACATTCAAGTCATAAAACTTGCATGTATAGTTTTGAAAACATCAGGGGCAGGGGCACTGCTGGAGTCAGATGTGATGCACAGTAAAGGCCAGGGCTGACCTGGAGATAAAAGTCTCAGGGAAGGAAACCCAGTGAATCATTTGCATATGTGTTCCCTGTGAGAGAGCTGGGGGAGCTCACACAGGAATACTTCCATATGGAGAACTCCACAGAGAATCTGTTCAGAACAGAAGTGCTTTGGGAAGAGATTAAAGTTCAGCTGAAATGAGCAGTAACAAGTTGCCAGGACCAGCCGGTGCCACCTACAGCTCTGGGGGAGCTCAGGGATGAATAAGCTCCCAGCTGGGCTGGTGACCTGTCCCTTGGTACAATGTCACAGCAAGTGGCACAGCAGCTCCTGGAAGGGGTTTCAAACTCCAGCCACCTGTACTTAGCAAATTCATAGATGTGAAGTAGCACCAATGGCTGAATATTGGGTGGGTTTAGTACAGGGAGGTTGTGCTTCAAAACTCTGCTGGAATTGTTTCAGTGGTGTCAATATGCAGGGAGAAGGGGATTTGGTTATTGCATGTCTGCTTGAACTTCCAAAATGCACTTAATCCTGACTGTTCAAGGCACTTGAGGAAGAAAAACTGCTGATGGAAAAGGGGGAATGACATATGGACAAACAACTGTTTAAAAGATGGGAAAGGAGTAATTGAAGGGAGGGTTTCTTTAGTGGAGGGAAGTAAACAGTTGGATGCCCAATATATTAAAAAATGATTGGGAAAAGTAATGAGTGAAGAAGGTGACAACATCCACTGAGGAAGCTATTCAGTGTAACAATATAATAAAAGGCTGAGTGAAGAATTGCCGAAGGATGTTATGAAACAGACTGGCAGATGAAATTCAGCATCAATAAAAGTAGTGTTGGTTATGGAAAAACACCAAAAGGCAAGGCCTTGGCTGTTTTCACTCAGCAATGACACCTCTGGGTTGTGAAACACAGTCCTGCAGGACTTTCTGCCTGGGGAACAGCAGCAATCCCAGGAGCAAACCCAGGCTCCAGGGGAGAAGGGGGGAGCAGAGCCCAGCACGGGGGTGTGAATTGGTGGGTGCGCTGCATCCTCCGCCTGGGAGAGGACTGAGGGGAAAGGGGAAAGGCTCAGGGCAGGGGGTGGGATCCCTCCGTGCTCCGGAACAGCTGCTGCGAGGGCACAGCGATGTGTCTGCTCCGAAGAGCGGTGAGTGCCAGGGGTCTGGGGAAGGTCTCCCAGATGCACAGGGAGGAGGCCGAGGGGAGGCTGGTGCTGGTTCTCTCTCGTGAGCAGCTGCCGGGTTGAGAACGGCGATCCCGCACGGCGGGGCTTGAGCTGCATCCCCTTCCCTGGGGGAGGGAGCTGGGACAAAACCAGGACGGACCCGGGCTGTGCTCACGGACCCAGCCGGGCTGGGCGATGTCCCCGCGGGGCAGGGGCGACTCTGAGGAGGAAAGGGCGGCTCTGAGGGGCAGGGGCGGCTCTGAGGAGCAACGAGCGGCTCTGAGGAGCAATGAGCGGCTCTGAGGAGCAAGGGGCGGCTCTGAGGAGGAAGGGGCGGCTCTGAGGAGCAAGGGGCGGCTCTGAGGAGCAAGGGGCGGATCTGAGGAGCAAGGGGCGGCTCCGAGGAGCAAGGGGCGGCTCTGAGGGCCGGCCCCGCCCCGGGCCCGCCCTGACCGGGAAGCAGACGGGCGGTGCCGCCCCGGAGGTGCCGCCCCGCCATGGCCGCGCGGTGCCGGACGCGCACGCTGCAGGTGGTGGACACGGAGTTCAGCGCGGACGCCGTGGAGTGGTGCCCCGTGGAGGGCTGGCACAGCATCCTGGCCTGCGGCACCTACCACCTGCGCCCGCCCGCAGAGGTGAGCCCGGCACCGCCCGGGATGAGCCCCATCCCCGGTCCCCGAGCCCGGTCAGTGCCTTGTCCCGCTGGGGTGGCTCGAGGTGGGGCTGAGCGGGCCCCTCCGGCCCCGAGAGGGCTTTTCTCTCTCAAGGGATAAATTGAGAGCCTCAGCTCCTCGCGGGTGGGGAGGCAGCAAGGGCTAATCCCGCCCTGTTCTTCCCAATGTTTGGCGTAGAGCGATTCCCGAGGCAGCTCTAATGGGGTCTGTGACCGAACTGGGCGCCTTTACCTGTACCACTACAACGAGGAGCAGCCCTACATCCCACTGACCGAAATCCAGCGCATCGACACGGCCGCTGTCCTGGACATCAAATGGTAATGGTGGCTGGGCCAGGGCTGGGGTCACCCTGGGTATCCTGGCCCAGCCAGGCCTGGTGCACAGCGGGGGCTCCAAGGGAATCTCTCTCGGCTCTTAGCGTGGCAGCAGCAGTAATATTTTACCACCCAAATGGTTCTTGGCTTCCTGGAGGGAAATACTCTTTTGTTTGTTCCAGCAAGCAAAGACAACCTCATTTCTGTGCTGCACTTTTGTTGAGCAGCTTGTCAGTGACTTTGTACCTCATTTATTTATATAATGACATATAGTACATCTCCCCTACATCTAATCTCCTCCACACAGGTTTGTGGCAACATGAGGAGCCTTAGATTTTCTTAACATGAGATCTTTTGGGTCATGTACCTTCTCCTTGTACATCTTGGAATAAAAGTTATGACTCTGCTCTCCTCCTAAAATACAAGAACTATGGATATTAATCACTTTGATTTGGTCTTTTAGGTGCCACGTTCCCATTGCAGAACATCCTATGGTTGGCATTGCAAACTCCACAGGAGCTGTGGAGTTTTGCCACCTGACTGGAAGTGAGGTGGGTGGCTGCAATGCCTGCTGCTGTTGTAGCTGGTTTTTACCCAGATTTGATACATTCCTATGTTTATTAGCAGTGTGCAGAAGCCTGCAGGAAAGCTGGATGGTTTCCATGGCTTTCTCAGCCTGCTTAGCTTTTTAAACACTTGTTTTGTCTTCTGATGTTTGTCATAAATTCTGTGAACTTGTTCATGGCACCAGAGAGTTGGGTTGGGCTCTACCCACCTGCACAGTGGGAGATGAGAGGCAGTAGGGGAGCAAAGGGAAAGCCTGGAAATGTCACTTGAGAACAAGGATGGATTAACTGGTAAACAGAAGGTGCAAAGTTGTTAGAAGCCAGGAGGAATGTTGGAGTGGGGTTTCTTTTGTGGTGAGGAGTGATCAGAACCATTCTCACAGAGCAAAGAAAGCAGAAGTCAGTCTGTAAGGGAATTCCAGAGTCAGGTTGTTTTTTTCCCTGTACTTCATTATTCCCTGAGAGGAAGCAGAGTTTAGGGGTGGTTTGGGGGAAGATGAGCAGCAGAAGGGTGGGACCCCTCAGCTGGTACTGGGTGATTGTGCAGTGCTGTGGGACCCTCACGCTGCCCAGTGTCTGGAAAACAGAGACGAAGCAGTGGGAATTAGCAGTTCCCCTGTTGTTACAGACCTGCTGTCTGCCCAGCCTTAACCCATTCCTTTTGTTTCCAGTAGAAGAACAGCTGCATGTTGGAGCCACGCTTCAGGGTGGATCTCGGCGCACAGCGACTGGCCCTGTCCTTGGACTGGTCCACGGGGCGGGAGCAGTGGTGAGCAGGGGAGGGAAGGCTGGGTCCGTGTGTGTGGGACAACCCTCGGGAGAAGCTGAGGACTTGGATGAACGAGTCTTTAGTGGGTTTGACTTTCTCCATCCCAGTGTCCCTGTCCCTGCTCTAGAAGTTGCTGTTTCCTGAGCAAGGGTAACAAAGGAACACCAACAGGTACTGTGGCCACTGTAACAGGAGCAGAGGCTAAAACAGCAACAAATGTGAGGTTGTGCTCTGGGGAATGGCAGCAGGTGAGCCAGGGACGTGTCTTCTGTGCCTTTGCTAGAAGGAAAGACCGTAATAGGATGCAGGTGGATCCACTGGTTTCAGCTCTGCTTTTAGAACAGCTGAAATTTCAGTGGGAAGTTCTGTTTAAGGACTGCTACTAATAGCACATGTAGGAAGTTTAAACGTGTGAGAAACAGGAGAGAACTGTTTTGGAAATGGCTCCTTCCTCTCAAACACTCATACATGAGATTTCAGAAATGGTAACACTGCCTGAAATTCCCTGAATTAGCTGTACCTTGAAAGAGGGGAGGTAAATGTGGAAACTGAGGGATCAGGCAGTCATTGTTTAATGCTCTAGGGCAAATACTTAGTAGGTTTTGCTAATTAAAGCTGTTTGTATGCATGTTGTTTAATGAATAAGTAAAATTCCTAGCTAGACTTTGTCCTTCTTTACATTCCTTTTTATTCTTTGATAAGTGATTATTGCAGTGGTAAAAATTGCCTTTAAAGCCCATCACTGTTGTCACTTGAGAGACCAATATTTCTCCTAGAAACCAATAATTTCTCTGTATCTCTCATGTGGAAATTTGGGAGATTCAGTATGTAATTAACATTCCATGTAGAACTGGAAAAAAGCCCTGGGCCACCAGGGCAGTACCTGCAGTTGCAGGCAACCAAATAAAAAGGACTTAGTTCATGTCAGGAAATGTCAGAAAATCTGTGCACTGGGAATTGCAGAACTTTTCCCAGTGCTCCAAGGTCACTGTGTCCAGAAACTGCAACTGTTCTGTGGCACAGGAAGAGAGGAGGAAAGGTCAGGATCAGCCAGTGCTTCGATGGCAAGGGAGTAAAACATTTCTTTGTACTCCAGAAGAGGGGAGAGACTCTGACAGGTCCTTGCCAATCTGATTTGGAGGAAACAAAAAATCAGTCTTCATGTGGAATTTGTTTATGGATGTAATCTCAAGCACGTGAGAAGTCCAGTTATGCATCTCAGAGAAGGACAAAGCCAAGGGTGGTTCCTTCCCTCCCATGGGTGTGAGTGGTGGCTCCCTGTGAGATCAGGGAGTGGTGATCACTGGGGCAGTGATTTTAGGGTGGGATAGGCTGAAGCTGAAAAGAATTGTGTGAATGTCATTCCTGCCACTGTGCTGCCAGTTCCTGTCAGTGTTTAGCTTTAGCAAACACAATGCAGTAATTCCTGATGTTTTCCCTGTATCCCCTGCAGTGGATGTCCTTTGAGAGTGATCAGCAGTGATTCAGAGGGGAAGCTGAACCTTTTCTCCATAGATGAATCTGCTCCTTCTGTGCATGTCCTGAGCCAGTGGGAAGCTCACAAATTTGAGGCCTGGATTGCTGCTTTCAATTACTGGGACACTGATATCGTGTATTCAGGTAGGTCTGTGTGGGCTGGGGATCTTCTTTGGGAGTGCTGGGGAGGGGGCATCTTGTTTAGGGATGTGTGTTCCTTGGGAATTTAATTTCCAGGGTTGGGTGTGCTTTCATCACACCTCTTGAAAGAGCTGGAGCCTCTGCTGGGGGTAAAAGGCTTCTTGATGGTGGAATTAATTAGGAGAAGCTGTACCCTGTCAGCTGTACTTTGGGTGGCTCTTGGCAAAAGAGATTATATTCTTTGCAGTGTGCAAAAGAGACAGAGAGCTTTTTGAGTCCAGTCCTTTTGACTTCTAATTTTTTTTTCTTACCAAATGAGGGTATTGTTAATGCAAGTGTTTTCTGTGGTGATGGGTATTGTGAACCTCAGTGTGATGTTTGGTGTGTCTGTTAAATTCTAAGAGACCCCAGGGCTGGAAAGCATCAGCTCTGTATCAATGAGTATGAAGGAATCCACAAGGATCATCCAAGTCCAACTCCTGGCCCTGCACAGACACCCCAACAATCCCCCCCTGTCCCTCAGAGCGTTGTCCAAACCCTCCTGGAGCTCTGGCAGCCTTGGGGCTGTGCCCACTGCCCTGGGGAGCCTGGGCAGTGCCAACCACCCTCTGGGGGAAGAACCTTTCCTGAGATCCAACCTGACCCTGCCCTCACACAGCTCCAGCTGTTCCCTGGGTCCTGTCCCTGGTCACCAGAGCAGAGATTGGAGCTGCCCCTCCTGAGGAAGCTGCAGACTGAATTCTTTGGCTCAGTGCTGGTGCTGGGGGTCACAGTGTTTTGTCCCTGGCAGGAGGGGATGACAGTTTGCTGAAGGGCTGGGACACCAGGTGCAGTCCAGAGGCTCCAGTGTTCACCAGCAGGAGGTAAGTGCCACTGTGCCCCTTCCCAAGCCAAACCCAGGGATGTGCAGTGCCAGTGAGTCCTGCTTCTGCCTGCCTTGGGAAATGTAGGCATCTATTGGTTTTTTCCATCAGGACAACTTCAGGTTGAAACTTTCTTCTCCATGTCCTTCAACATAAGGACTTCCACAGGTGAAAGTGGTGGTGGCTTCTTTCTAAGAGAAGCATCCTGATTTACTTTTATTTTGGGATTTTTTTATGTGTTAAATTTGGATATCTTGTTATGGAAATTTTTTTTAGAAAATACTTTGTTCTTCACTGTTCACTTATTGAAGTGATCCCTTTTCTTTCTCTTTTTCCATCTTTTAAAATATGATTAGAGCAATATATACAACTCTCCAGTGAAATTCTATATGTAATAAAATACAGTGAGGACTGCTGCCATGGGAGTAAAGTTTCCAAGGAATGCAATTGTTCTGCTGAAATTCTTAGGGACTCTGAACAGCAATTTATGGTGTAATTATTACTAGAAAATTCTTGTGCTGAGAGACTGTGAGAGGGAAGTTTTGCTGTGGGAGGGCTGTTGGACTGTGCTGATGGAACTCTGCTTGGGTGGTTCACTCTCCTTTCTGAGACACCTCGATGCAGTAATCATAAAACTCAAGGGAGAATCCCTTCTCAAGCTGTGCACTGCTGTGTGTTCCCTCTCCTGCAGACATTCCATGGGTGTGTGCAGCATTCAGTGCAGTCCCCACCGGGAGAACCTCCTGGCCACGGGCAGGTAAGTCCCTTCCAGCTGCTCCTCCCTGGTGTGACCAACCTCCTCTGTTACTTGAACACTCTGCTGCCTCTCCAGAAGTTCCATGTGGTCTGTGCTAACTTTCCTCTGTTCCTGTTGCCCCAAATCCTCTGTGTTGCTGGTTGTGGTGCCTCCAGCTACGACGAGCACGTGCTGCTGTGGGACAGCAGGAACATGAAGCAGCCCCTGGCTGACACTGCTGTGGAAGGAGGGGTGTGGAGGCTGAAGTGGCACCCCACGCGTGATTTCGTGCTGCTGGCAGCCTGCATGCAGAGTGGATTCAAGATCCTGGACTGCCGTGGGAGCCTGGGTGAGTGTGCAGGGAGCAGAGACACTGCTGGGCTGCCCTGCTGCTCTCCTGCCTCCAGGTTCATGGGGGAACTCCAGCTCTGGCTTTCTAGAAGCATCCAGGTGATATCCATAGACTTTGTTCCAGTTTGAGGTAACTCTTCCAGCTTTCCCAGCTCTGTCCTTGCTGTTGGCCTTGCTGGGTTGTGCAAAGGTCCTGGTCACTGTTCATGTGTAAATCCCTCATAATTCCTTTTCACAGGTTGGTTTTGGTGAGATGAGCTCCCTTGGTGCCAATAACAACACCAAGGTTTGATCCCTGTATGGGCCATTCACTTCAGAGCTGGATTTGATGATCTTTGTGGGTCCTTTCAACTCAGAATATTCTGTGGTTCTGTGATTACCTGTCAACACAACCATTTCAGTTTGTGTTCATTGTGATGGCTCACAGAGGTCCTCCTGACTGTCAGGTGGTGCTTTCCTGTCAGCAGGAGTCACTGCCCTGCTGGGGAACTGGTTATTGCCTCAGGGAGGAGGGGCTGAGCAGCCTGGTTAACCCAGAATAACTTGAATAAGCCCTTTGTGTGAATCAGGAGGTATTTCCCTGATGAAAAAGCTGTTTGCATTCACATTACCAATGCAGTCTTACAGCCCTCTGGGGTTTCTTCAGACCTTGGGCAGCTTAGGAAATGAGGATAACATTTCTCCTGTATAGGGAAGGCAGGAACTCCATGTCCAGTTACTGTCAGTTAAATGCTGAAGGCTCATGGGAAGAACATCTGCAATGAATTAATAACCAGGACATGGCCTGGAGATCTCCCAGGTGTGTTCCTGGCTCAGTGGAGACTGTGGTATAATCAGTCCTGTCTGTCTTAAGGCTTTGTGGGTATTTTGGATAATGAGGCTCTTAAAGCTCATGCATTTTAAACCCTCTTCTGCTGTTGATCCAGGGAGAATCAAAGCCTTTGAGAGGTGGCTGAAAAATGGTCAGTACCTCCTTCCTTGTGGAACACTTCACCCTGTGGTGAAGAAGGCAACAATGAGAGAACTCTTCCCGTGGGACTCAGCCAGTGTTGGGGTGGCTGCTGAGCAGCCACAAACCACAACTGGATTTCTGCTCATTTGATGGTTGTATTTTCTTTTTTAAAGCGGAGAACACGGAGGAATGTGTCATCCTGTCATCCTATGTCCTGCACAACTCCCTGGCCTACGGGGCTGACTGGTCCAGGCTGTGTCCCAGGGATTCCTTGCCTGGAGCACAGGACCCTGCTGCCATGTGCCAACCTTCGGAGGAGCCCCCGGGAGCAGAGGAAGGAGACGAGAGGCTGAATTTGCAGGTCCAAAACCTGAAGATAATTTATGAGTCTCCTACAGCTACTTTTGATGTGGTCCTGGATGAGGAGAGCGAAGGCCCTGCTGTGCCACTTGGAGCAGGGGTGGCTCCTGGGCTGGCTGGGGATCCTGGCCTGCTCAGGGGCTCTGCCTTAAAGGGAAGTTTAGACCTGGCTGGAGGCCCAGACCCCAGCTCAGCCAGTGGCTCTGAGCCTGGAGCCAGGAGCCTGGACAGCAGCGGGGGCTCGGCCAGGTCCCCAGACAGCCCCAAAGAGAGCAGCATCGTGGCCACCTGTTCCTTCTACGACAACATCCTCCATGTCTGGAGGTGGGAGATGAGCCTGGGGAGCACTCCTGACCTGCCAAGTCCTGGATCTCCATCCAAAAGAACAGCTGAAAGTCTGCATTGACCAGTCCCAAGGGAGAGGGGCAGGAGAACTGAACTGAGAGTGACAGCTGAACTTAACGCCCTTCCTAACTCCTGTTGGGCCTTCCCACATTTATTGCTGAGCTTGGGAGTCCTTCAAGGCCCACACTGATGGAATTCCTGGTGTTTTATTTTCAGCACAGGGGAAAGCCTTTTGCTTAGAGGCCTGTGGTCAAGCACAGCCAGCTTTATTTAGTTTTTCCCTTAATGTCCTGGTTCCAAGTGGGACAGTCCTCCTCTCACAGGCTTTGTACCTCAGATTTGGAGCCTTTCAAGGCTGGTTTGCATTTCACATTGATCTGTTAACCTGTTCTCCTCCTTCCATCACAAACCAGACTGTGCTGCTATGAGTAGATACAGCCTGTGATCAGAAGGTTCCCTGAATGTTTGGAAAAGCTCCTGAGCAGAGGCTGATGTGTAAACCAGTCCCTTGGGAAGAGCTCAGGCAGGCCAGGCACACTGCAGTGTGCTGGGAGAGGTTTTTAGTAGCCATTCTGGCTCAGGAGGAGGTGCAGATGGAAGTGTTGTGGTGAGCAGGGCCTTTCTGGTGAGGATCCTGCTGCACCTCCATCGTTTCCCCTCAGCCCTCCCAGGTGAGCACAGCCTGGTTTAGATAAACCCTGTAGTGACTCTGCCATTGTTTAGTGCCACTCAGCCACCCCCCATGGCCTCTTGTATCCAGCTCATGCTTTTTGCTCTCCACATTTAGGTCCAAAGTCAAGATCTTTCAGTTTTTTAAAGGTGAACAGCTTTAAGATCAAAACCTCCACAAAGTTTAAGTGGCATTTCCTGACATGTTTTTAAGTTCTAAATACATACAGAAACCAAAACCTGAACAGCATTGCCCAAACTACCTCCAGGAATGGCTGCAGGATTTCTCATGGTTGCTCCATTAGCTTTCTTTTTTCACTGTGAAGTATCAGCAAAACACCCATTCTGGAGCATTTTATCTATCCCTAGAAACAAAAAACCAGCTTAAACTAGGTAAGTAACTCTTAGCTTGGGTGGTTTGTCTTTGAATGTCCTAAAGGATGAGTTGTCTGGGGGGAAAGAAACACCAGCAACAGGTCTCTGTGTAACAGTGCTGCATCCAAATGAGATACAGATAAAACTTTATTGCTCTGAGCCCCCCTGCTCAGGGGTCAGTGTGTGTTTTAGAAAACACTGAGCACTGTCACATGAAGATTCATATTAGTACTGCAAACAAGAGCTTTTCTTAAAAAAAGCCCACAAACATGCTATTTTTGGATGTTTCTAAAATAAAGCCAATATAAGTGATTTATTTTTCTTGGTTGTTTGGAGGTTTAAAAGTCAGAGGAACTTGGCTCAGGCTCCGAGGGCACTTGGTGAATGTTCTTGGGGCGTCAGAGTGGAGAAGCCAGTTCCCTGGGAACACTCAGGGTGTGTCCTTGTAGCTCTGTTTTAAAGCTTGTAACACTTTTTATTGCCCTGTGAGATGGAGAGGAAACAGCCTGAGGGCAGCAAAGCTCCAGTGCTGTCACTGGGACCACACTGGGGCCCTGGTTTAGGCTTTAATCCAGTCCTTGTTTTGCTCAGAGAAAGGAAGAAGCTCCAGTTACAATCTGGCTTCACATGGGATGTGAGGACAGTGACCTGGTGAAGAACAAGCTGGAACTGGGGTCAAAGGGCACAGGATCTGCTGCTCCACAGCTTTGCATTCCCCCACTCTCCACTCCCTCCACCTGCAAAGTGTCCTGGCTGGAAAGAAAGCCCCTGAAAGGAAGGGCTGAGGTGTTGCACCCAAAGCTGAAGGCAGAAAACCACCACGTGTGTGTAACTTACTCTGATGAGCTCACAGAAAGTGAGAAATGCAGAGTTTAATTGGAGTTAGAAAAGCTGTGCCTGCCCTCCCCCCACTGTGGGTGATCATGGAATCATCTGGCACCATCTGTGTCCCTGCACTCACCTGTGGGGATTTGGGGCTGCAGGACTCACACCTGGGAGCCAGAGCAGCACCAACCCCTCCTGTCCCTCCCCAGCCCAAAAAACCTGAGGGTTTGCAGACACCACCTTCAGCACTCGGGTCTGTCAGCCCTCCTTACAGACTGGATGCTCAGAGCACGCACTGAACGTGCTTCCCTTCTCCCAGAGTGCACGTTTTCATCCTTAATTCAACTCTTAAGAGTTTAATTCTTGAACTTTGCAGTACTTTGTCTTTAGAAACCTCACGGGCCCCTCACCCCGAGAACCTCCAGGGAGGGCTGTGCTCTCCAGGCACAAGTGTGTGGAATTAACGGCCAATCTCCCCCAGGATTTAAATCACACATTGCAGAGGGACGAGGTGGAAGGACCTGCTTTAATGTCCGGTGCCGGGGCCTGTCCCGCGAGTGCCGGTCGTGTCCCGCCCCCGCCGAGGGCGCTGCTCGTTCCCTACCGCGCGTAGTTCTTGGGGAAGAGCTGGAAGAGCTTCCCCTCCTGCGTGGGCACGAAGCCGTACTTCTCCAGGTTGTTGGGGTCGAACGTGCCGTCCTTCACGTCCTTCTCGATGCGCGGAGCCACCAGCTCATCGAAGAGCTGCTTGGCCGTGGCGGGCGGCTCGGAGCCCTCGGGGGCGCGGTACGACACGTACGGCCGCAGCTTGAAGCCCGTCAGGTCGGGCACGACGAACTCGGGCACCATCTCCTTAACGAGGAGGAACTTCTTGTTCCTGGTGAACACGCCCAAGTTTTTGGCGCCGCGGCCTTTGTTGAAGGTCCGCGGGCCGCGCTTGCTGGTGAACGGAGACAGGCGGTCGGCGCCGCGCACCAGCCCGCGGGTCAGCTGGGACAGCAGCCCCATGGCGGGCACCGGGCCGGGCCTGCGGGTATCGAGGGCTCAGCGAAGACGGAGCTGGTCACTGAGAGCGAGGTCGCTCCCTGAGGGCACGCCGGCTCTCCCTAGCCAGGCCGATACCTGAGGGCACTAAGGGCTCCCTGGCTCGGGCCAGTCCCTGCAGGCACTCGGGTGGTCAGCGGAGCCGGAACCGATCCCCGGGGGCTCGGGGGAGCGATCCCTCCTCGCTCCTCTCACGACCCAGAGCGGCCCCGCCGGCCTCCCGCCTG
>VYXB01000871.1:0-111778 GCA_013397135.1 Pachyramphus minor | reverse complement strand
GTGACCAGGAGGATGGCCAGGGTCGGGCCGGGGAGTGACCAGGAGGATGGCCAGGGTCGGGCCGGGGAGTGACCAGGAGGATGGCCAGGGTCGGGCCGGGGGGTGACCAGGAGGATGGCCAGGGTCGGGCCGGGGCCGTCCAGGGGGGTAACCCGGGCTCACCAGGAAGATGACCCGGAGAGTGACCGGGACGGTGACCCGGCGCTGACCGAGTTGACCAGGAGGGTTACCCTGGGGTTACCCTGGTTGACCCGGGGGGTGCCCCGGTGCTGCCCTGTCCCGCAGCCCGGTCCTGCTCCGGTCCCCCCTGTACAGTGTCAGTGTCCCGCGGGCAGTGCCATCCCGGTGTTCCCTTTCCTTGGAGCAGAGGTGCCCAGGGGCGGCTCTGGCTGTGCCATTGGGCTGTGGGCACCCGGGGTGTCCTGTGTGTGAATTCCCGTGGGTGTGGAGGAGTTTCTTTAGGAGGCACAACCCTGTCCCCCAGCACTTCACTGTTGGGTTCTGTTGCTCAGCGCAAAGGGATGATAAAGTTAAAAAGTTATTGTTCCCCTTTTGTTTCTGTGTTGTTCAAGAATTTGGATCAGAGAGTGTGATCATCTCTTAACTCAGTCTTCTCTTTTTGGTTTTAATTTTGCTCCTGCTCTGCTTCCAGACATGGTTGAAGAAGAGAACAGCACCAGCCTTGAGGTACTTTGCTTTACTCTTGTTTTTGGGCATATTTATTTCACTGGGAGTGTTTCTACCAGCTGAAAGGTGCTGTACCTAATTTGGTAACACTTGGGCAATGCCTTCAGGTACTTCTACTTTGAAGAAATCTTTCCTTCCAAGAGCTTTACCCTTTCAAACTTTTTATGATTGGTCCCATTTTAGTAGACGTGTCTTTTATTAGTTTTTAAAATTTTTTTGAGTCCCTGCAAACCATTCACACTCTGCTTTGTATTCTAAACTGTTGGCACAATGATATGGTTTAAATAACTTTTGTTTTGTATGGTTTTAGCCTAAAGGAGGGAGAATTGCAGAATTCTGGCAGCCTGCTCTCCTTGCATTTATTCTTAACCATAAATTGGAAACTCGTGGTCCAGCAAGGCATGTGGTGCTTTTCACAGTCATGAGAAACAAAATAGCTCTTCTATTCTATTCTGTTTTGGTTCTCAGAACTGAAAAACACACACAACCTACTCCTGGGCACTTCAAAGTGTTTTGTGAAACTCTGGTCTCTGTAGTCAAAACAAGGCATGTGACCCTGGGTGCTTCAGATGAAGGAGGAAGTCTGATGTTTTGGGCAGTCCCAATTTTAAGGCCTTGCTTTCAGTGCTGATAAGCTTTTCCCACCCCTCCCAGGACGGGGAATGTCTCAGTGTTTGTCTTGGACTGCAGGGAGAAGTTGTTGGACTCTCAGCAGAGCTGAGTGTGCCTGGACTCTGGCTGGGTGTGAGCATTAGTTGTGAGGCTGCATGTTTGTGCTGATTGCTGTTAAATCCCTGTTTCTTCAGGAAACTCCAACACCAAGAAGCAGAGAAAAGCTCTTTATACTAATCCATCCTCTAGGCCGGTCTTTGCTCCATTTTCTTATGGAATGAGGGATTTTTCAGGGTTATCCCACAGGTGTTTTCAGTCTGGGAATTGTCTGGGACTGTGTGAGGCACCTGTGAACTCCTTGGATTTGAGTGGTGGCCACAGCCCTCCTCAGAGAGGAGCTGCCCCTGACCTCACACCTGCCCCAGGTGCTGTCATGGCCCAGGAATTGCTGACATGTCCCAGGTGTCTCCACAGCTCAGCCCTGTCTGCTTTGCTTCCTCTGCTTTTCCAGCAGGATTGGCAGTGCTGGAAAAGATCCTCCCCCAAGTCTGGGTGGGGGAATATCATGTTTTGGCTGGTGAAAACCTTGCAAGAACCCCTCTCAGTGTTTGTTTGGAGCTCTGAATTTCTTTGTTCCCTCGTTGAGGCCTGAGGGTTCATTCCAGCCACGGTGGGGTTTTGGTTTTTGCTCTTGGGTTTGTTTCTCCTCCTCCTGGAGCAGCACTGTGAGTGTCAGTTGGCAACTACTATTTTTGATGTTATTTGAGATCCTACAGGCCTGGAGAGCAGCAGAGCTGTCCATGTCCCTGACACTGTCAAGGGGAAATATATTGAGTGACCACAATAGATTTACACCAAGAACTTGCTGTGTGTCACCAGGTGTTGTATCTGTTGCTACCACATACTCAGCTTTTTATTTTTTTCAAATTTCTGTGACTTTCTACCACAATCCAATGAATACCAGTCTGATAAGAATAGTGATAGATTTAGTTTGATTCATGTTGGGAAGATGAATTATCCATGTGCTGTGTTAAAGCCCAAGTGAGCACAGTGAGAGGTGACTGGTCAGGCAGGAGTTTCATTTGTGCTGTAGAACTGGAACTAATTTTATGAGAGAGACCAGTTTGGTGACTCGGTGTGCACTTCATTTTTCTCTTGGTGGAGAAGCTAAATTCAGATGTCATTCAGGTTTGGAACCAGGGGCAGGAACTGGGACCAGACCTGTGTGTAGTGCTTAATTCAAGGACTTGGCAGGTTCAATACTTGCAGGGGGAGATATCTCCTTGTGCTGGGTTTGTTTACTACTTGTTTCTAGTTGATTTTCTTTTTCCTTTTGCCCCTTCTCTTCAGTTTTAAACTGGCATTTGTGAGGTTATTTTAACTGCCAAGTTTTATTCCTAAGAAGCAGTGGTGGGCACAGGTCCCAGGACAGCCCACCTGAGGTCAAGGCTTTTGCCCACCTGCATCATTTGCTTCTTATGATGACTTTGTCCTGCTGGTTTATGGCTTATTTTCTCAGTCTCATAAAGTCTTTTGCATTCCATTCTTGCCCTTGTTGCTCTGAATAACTTAAAACCACCAAAACAAGTTATCACCTGGTTTAGGACTGTTTAGAATGTGTTGAACTGACACCAACTCAAAACTCCCCTAATAACCCCTCTCTGCTCCCAAACACAATGTTTGTTTTTGCAAAGTCAGAGAAAGATGTTGAAAAAACACAATCAAGTTGTGTTTTAAGGTACATGACAGAGATGTTTTTATGGAGGCTTTTTGCCAGTTGTGGGAAACTAATTTCACCTTCCTTTTGGTGCCAGGCTGTGATCCCAGGAGATGCAACCCCCATGCTGCAGTTTGTGGAGGACAGGATACACACCACTATGGTAAAGTGTGGCTGGAGGTTGGCTGTGCATCCAGAGTGTGCAGCTGAATTGTCAGGAATTGTCAAAGTCTGGGTGTTTTGTTTCTTTGCTGTCGCTGGGCACGAGGGAGGAATTAATTCCTGTTGTTTACAATCACGGAGTGGTTTGGGCTGGGAAGGAGCTCAAAGCTCATCCAGTTCCACACCTGCCATGGGCAGGGACACCTTCCCATAGCCCAGGGTGCTCCAAGCCCTGTCCAATCTGGCCTTGGACACTTCCAGAGATGGGGCAGCCACAGCTTCTCTGGGAATTCTGCCCCAACCCCTCACCACCCTCACACCTTCCCAATATCCCATCTAACCCTGCCCTCCTTCAGCTTAAGGCCATTCCCCCTTGTCCTGTCACTCCAGGCCCTTGTCCATCTCCTGTACATGGAGCTGATCAGCTCACAGATCTTTGGGAAGAAAAATGTGGAATATTTTGCATGTGAGCCACTGATAGAGCCTAAATTTCCTGCACATGTGATGCTTGAATTAAAAACCAAGTATTTATGAATGTGCTTGACTTTTAGACATCTTACTGAGCTGAGTGTTCATCAGCCCTCCAAAAAGTACATAGTAATTTATAAACTGAAAATTATTAACTTCTTTCCCCCTAAATTTCCCTCCCAGCTGACTGGAATTGCAATTGGAGCTGCAGTGGCACTGCTGTTTATTGCAGTTGTTGTGTTTGTTGTGTACAGAAGAGTGAGACAATCCAGTAAGTATTTGATAACTAAGCAAGTTTTAGAAACAGTTTTCCCAGCTATCTTGAGTATTTTTGTGATAATCTGTGCTAGCTGTTTGCTGTGAAGGGGTGGTTCTTGTGGGAAAACAGCATTAAAAAGATGAAGAACTCTTATTGATTCACTTACCCAGGTCTGAGCCCAGAAACCAAAACTGCCACGTGCAGGATGCTGGAGGTTTTTATTTCTCCAGTGTGTGATTAGGATCAGCCTTAGTATCAGCTGTAAATTATGCAAATGATTTCAGCCCTGCTGTGATTTCACTGTTACAGTAATGAGAAATGATTGAATTAGAGGTTTCCTTTGTGAGATTAAAATTGCCTAATCCTTGTGTCTGTTTAGAGAGCCCTTTATCTCCTCTGGTGCTGAGGTAGAACCTCAAACCAGCTCTTCCTTGCTCTGGCTGGGCTGGTCAGAGCTGGGTGCTGAGGTGTCCTGTCTTGGTTAAACTCCCAGGGCTGACCATGAGAGGTGGCAGCTGAGCAGACAGGAGCCAGGGCAGCAAAACTGGTGACCTGTGCTCAGGTGTTTTCCCTCAGCAGGTGGTTTCTGACGTGATGCTTCTCTGTTCCAGAACAGCTGCAGCCCCACGTGCCCCAGTACAGGTTTCGCAAGAGGGACAAAGTGATGTTCTACGGGAGGAAGATCATGAGGAAGGTGAGAGCATCTGGCACAGGGGGAGGGAAGGGAGGTTAAAATCCACTCTGGGAAGTGTAGACTTTGCCATACTTTAGGCCTTCAACCTGTAAAATTTTGCTGGGATTTTGTGGATGTTTCAGAACCCCTGGAATGCTTCCTGAATTGCTGATGGAGCAGCAGGAGCTGCTTCTTCTGGCCAGACTTTACCTCTTTCAAGAATATTTGCAGCCAGTGAGGGTAGTAATAAATCACTGAGTATCTTAACTCCTGTACGGAGCTGATGATTGTTTAAATATCATGGAATCACAGAGTAGTGTGGATTGGAAGGGACTTTAAAGTTCATTTCGTTCCACCCCCTGCCATGGGCAGGGACACCTTCCATGATCCCAGGCTGCTCCAAGCCTCATCCAACCTGGCCTTGGACACTTCCAGGGATGGAGCTGCCACAGCTTCTCTGGGCAACCTGTGCCAGGGCCTCCCCACCCTCCCAGCGAAGAATTCCTTCCCAATATCCCATCTAAATCCACTGTCTTTCAGTTTAAAGCCATTCCCTCTTGTTTTATCAATATATGATATATATCTATATAAGAGGTATACACACACATACATATATACAGGAGATATATATATCTCACATATATATATATGTGAGATTCTTCTGATAATCCCTGACTTTGGAAAGCTGCCTCTTCCTCAGGGGGTGCTTTTCAGAGCCCCAAATATTTGTTGCTTATTTATAATCCTCTGTTTAGTGAAAGATGGTGAGTACAAATGGCTGGGGAAGAACCAAGGCTGTTTAATTCTGACTGTGGTACATTCTCCCTGCCCTCTGTCCTGGAGAGTCAGAACTCCTGGGAAGCTGCAAGGCCAGGATGGGACTGGCCCCTTTTGGGGGGGCTGTGTGGAGTCCTGGCTGTGCCCTGTACTGTGACCTGCTGAGTCCAGGAGAGCGCTCATGGTGCCAGGGCACTGAAAAGCTGCATCTCTGGAAAAATAAGGTCCAGGAAAGGAACCATGGGTTGCCAGTCACTGGATGTTGAGCAACATTTCCTCCTGTGAGCTGCCACGGCCTTCTGCCTCATTCACTTTGTTGAGGTGAACTCAAATACCTGGACTTAATTAGACTCTGTGCTGGGTTTAATATTGAGCTTTGGAGCTCTGTCTCATCGTAGAGGAGATGATTACTCCCTGAACCTTGCATTGCAGGTCAGCCTTTATGTAGAACTTGGCCAGAAAAGCCCTCAGTGGAGGGAAATTGTGTGTGTGCAACTTCATAATTTTAATATTCCTCATAATCTTAATGTACAACTTCACAGTTTTAATATTCTTTAACACAGCTGTTTAAATGTAAGTCACATAAGTAAAGAATGCTTAGAATCCCACATGGGAAAATCATTTCAGGTATTTTCTGGGTTTGGGGTTTTAGATCTTGCTTTTTACTTTTATTCCTGGTTAAGGCAGAGGCTATTACACACTGACTGCTGTGGATTGTAATTTGGGGATTTTTCAGAACATATCAAGGTTTTACTTAAAAAAAACCCCCACCTCCAAACTAATTAAAGATTTATTTTGTGAGACGTTTTACAGAGATTCAACTCTCTGAGAAACAAATGAAGAACTAGGAATGTTTTGGAAATAACTAGAGAGGGGTTTTCTTGGTGTAGCAGTTGTTGTGTTTCTCCAGAGGGTGGCACTTGGGAACTAGGAAAAGCAGGGAAAAGTCTTGGTTTGTCACCAGCCCAGATTTGAACGTGGCCCTGGTTTGTCAGCACACAGACTGCCAGGTAGAATCATGGAATATCCTCTGTTGGAAGGGACCCACAGGGATTATCCAGGTCCAACCCCTGGCCCTGCACAGACACCCCAACAATCCCACCCTGTCCCTCAGAGCGTTGTCCAAACCCTCCTGGAGCTCTGGCAGCCTTGGGGCTGTGCCCACTGCCCTGGGGAGCCTGGTCAGTGCCAACCACCCTCTGGGGGAAGAACCTTTCCTGAGATCCAACCTGACCCTGTCCTGACACAGCTCCAGCCTTTCCCTGGGTCCTGTCCCTGCTCACAGGGAGAAGAGATCAGTGCTTTACTCCCCTTCCTGATGTTGAGTGTTCCTGAGTGAGAACCACAGCTAAAGGCTTTTCCCCCCTTACTGTCCATTACCACTGTAGCAGTTGCTTAGTAAAATCAAAATATACTTTGATTGCTTCATAGAAAGGAAGTGATCCTGAAGTAGATGTTGTTCCAATCCTCTGAGGTCTTACAGGAGTGTTTCATGCTGTTCATGTTCTCATGGCCTCAGGGGAGGGTCAGGTTGGATCTCAGGAAAAGCTTCTTCCCCCAGAGGGTGGTTGGCACTGCCCAGGCTCCCCAGGGCAGTGGGCACAGCCCCAAGGCTGCCAGAGCTCCAGGAGGGTTTGGATGATCCTCTGGGGCACAGGGGGTGACCCTTGGGGATGGGCCTGTGCAGGGCTGAGGGTTGGACTCTGATCCTTGTGGGTCCCTTCCAGCTCAGCACATTCTGGGATTCTGAATGGCTGGTGGTTGGGTTGGAACCTTTGCAGAGTTGCAACTATTGGGTTGGTTTTTCTCCTTTGTTCTGGGGTTTAGTAACTGTTTTTGTTTTCCTTCTTTCCTCCCAGGTTACAACTCTTCCAAACTCCCTGGTTGGGAACACGGTGCCTCGCCAGAGGATGCGCAAACGGGCAAAAGTTTTATCCCTGGCTAAAAGGTACTTGGGCTTTTGGGAAGGGGAAAAATTATGCCATGGAGTTTGAAGTTTTTATTTGTGATCCAGTCCTTAGCACAGCACTTTTCCATAGCTCCTGGCTTTTCTCAGTCCTGTCAGCTGAGGATCAGCTGGGGAGTTTGCTGAACTGGGGTGGTTTGTGCAGCACTGGCTGGGTTGGTTGAAGAAAGGCAGGAGGGTGGAAGGTGTAGCTAATTGATAATGTGTAACTTGGGATGGTGAGTGTTTAGTATTCCCTATATACTTATTCAGTATTTACTATATAATTAAAACAAATGAGGGGATGTCCTGAGCTCTCTGACTCACGTTTTCCTTTGCAGGATTCTACGTATTAAGAAGGAATGTCCAACTCTGCAGAGGAAAGAGCCTCCTCCCTCTTTGCTAGAGGCAGATCTGACTGAATTTGATGTGAAGAATTCCCATTTGCCATCAGAAGTCCTGTACATGCTTAAAAATGTCAGGTAATGCTAGATGGGAAGAGAAGTTTGGAGTTTGGATGTTCAAGAGATGTGAATATTTGGTGGGTTGTATCAAGTCTCAGATTTTATGGCTGCAGGGTCAGAATCTTGAAGGAGTTGAGTGAAATTCATCTGAGCATGAGGACAGAATAAAGAACTTTGCATTTTCTAGAAATGTTAAGAAAATAATGGAGTTTGGTTTAAACATAAAAAATGAGAGGGAGAAGGATGTAGATTAGAGGCCTAAATTTGGGGATAGTGATAATGAAGGTGTTCTAATGTGGACAGATGTAGTGCATTTTAAAACTTCTCTTTAGGCTCTATCAGACAATTTTTTGGTACAGGAAAGCATCATAATTGGTAAATGTTAGTTGGTTACCATATTGACAACTCTCTAAGCTGCAGAATCTTTTACTTCTCTGGCTGAAAAGGTTGCAAATCAAATCAAAGTCAATCCCCAGGGGTCTTGGGCAGATTAAGAAGAAGGGTTGATCTTTGTGCCCCTTCAGCAAGAGGCTAAATTTGCTGACACAGCCAAGGGTTTCAGATCTTCCAATCTGTAATTTCAGTTTTGTTTGTGGATGTTCATTTTTTCTCCCAGCTTTGATATAATTCAGTCCTGAAGGTCATACATTCTCGAATGAAAATGCTATTTAAGTCATCTAAACTCGCTACTGTGGAATTATGATCTCCTGTGACTAATTGATGTTGCAGTAGAATTTGATGGATTAATCCTGATAAATGTGAGCTGATGGAGCTCTGTAACAGAGTGATCAGGTTTAAGACCTATATTTCTGTCTGCCTGGTAGTGACTGGCTATTTTCAGTACTGGAGGGGTCCAGGTGCACATTACCTACAGGAGATGGAATATTCCAAATTTAAAGTATGTGCAGATGACAGGAATTTTCCCTTATGTTTTCAGTATTTCTCCTGTGTCCTGGTTCCATGAACAGAGCAGCTGCACTACAAGGGAGATTTCCATGGAGTAACTTTTCTCTTACAGTGTGTGAATCCTGCAGGGTTTTAAATTCCTTCCCCTTCAGAAGCCATGCTGGTATTTGCTGGAAGAAGGCTGGCTGCACTTCCTGCTGAGCCTGCTGGCATTCCTTGGAGTTCTTTTCCACAGGAACCCCAATATTTACAGTCTCAGTGTTTCACAGTGCTCTTGCACCTCTGTTTTGGGGAGCTCTGCTCCTTCTGCCCCGCAGCAGCCACTCGGGGCTTCCTCTGCTATTCATGCTTTACTAATTTAGGAAGGATTTTCCAAGGGCACTGGTAATTTTGGGTTTCCCTCTGCATTTTCTTGGCTGCAGGGTCCTTGGGCACTTTGAGAAGCCTCTGTTCCTGGAGCTGTGCAAGCACATGTTCTTTGTGCAGCTGCATGAGGGCGAGTACATCTTCCGTCCCGGGCAGCTGGACAACAGCATCTACGTCGTGCAGGATGGGAAGCTGGAAGTTTGCATCCAAGAAAGTGTAAGAATCAACTGATCTGCAGTTCTTAAGATAAATTTGTTGGTATAGCATATAGCCTGGCATGAATCATTAAGCATTGATTAGACTTAGACCTGTGAATCATAGTGATTTAGAAGGGATTACTCCCGACTCTTCGGGGCCGTGGTATTTATAAAGATCAAGGTTTGTAGCTCTGGTCCCTCGTGGCTCAGATGAGAGAGAAGGACACAGTGCTGATGGGGCATGTTGAAATATCCTCACACGGGAGTTGCATAGTTATGGAGGGAGGGCAGGGTGCAAGGTGGGCTTGGAAACACTCACTTTTGGGATGGTCATTATAGAAAGTGGGTGGGCACAGAGAGCAGGAGAGACCAAGCTCACTTCAGAATATTGTAATGGGAATTACTGGGCTTTACCTGGGAGGTGGAAGAGTCAGATTCACTTTTGGGTAGACAGGGAAAAGAAATGATAGTTTGTTTCATGAGTGAGTCTTAAAATGTTGAGTGCCAGCCCTTGTGATCCCTTCTGCCAAGTTTGATTTTTAGTGTTTTTCTTCTTCCTGACTGAACATTGAGTTTAGCTTTAGGTTGTGTACAGGTTTCCAATGGCTGAAAATGCAGGGGACTCATGTTTGGAAATGATACCAAATTTGATGATTTCTGTATATTTTTACATTTTGCTGTTCTTGACATGAAACCCCTCGATAAAGGAGGCTTGTTCTGCCTCAGAGTGAAGGAAACTTTGTTTATTTGGTGGTCACAAAGCAAAGACAAGCAGGTCCAACTCCCCCCAGACAAAACTGGCTTTTAGATTCTCTTAATTTATCACTTTCACAATGCTGTTTTGAAACCCTGTGGTTGGAATTAGCATGTTTCCATCAGAGCAGAGACAAAACAAGCATCCAAGTCCCAACAGGGAACCTGGACTGGGAGCTGCTCAGAGTATGTGGGAGGATGGGAACAAGTTAAGCTTTCTGAAATGCTCCAAATTTGCCAAAATGCAGTTGTGAGCCTGCAGTAATGGTGTGTCTGTGCCTGCAGGATGGAACAGAAGTGGTGGTTAAGGAGGTGCTGGCAGGAGACAGTGTCCACAGCCTTCTCAGCATCCTCGATGTCATCACGGTGAGTTCTGGAAGCTGCAGGGTCCCTGCAGTGCTGCTGCATGTCAGAGCCTGGCAGGGGGAGCAGGAGTTGAGTATTCCTGGGAAGGACTCAGAATGCAAAATGGTTTTTTGATTAACTCTTCTCCTCCTCCCAGCCCTTCCCAGGGGTAAAGTGGGCTCTGGGGTGTGTAAGGTGGTTGTGAGTCGTGTGCTTGGCAGTGTAACTCTGGCTGCTCCTGATCAGCAGTAGGATTTGGATTATTGCTTTATGTCTGGAAGTCTGAGACAGGGTTTCACTTGCTCAAGGGCACAACTCAAGTCAGGAGCAGGACCAGGTTGGGCCCAGAATTCCAGGCCTTTAAACTGTTTCACAGAATCCCAGAATGTGCTGAGTTGGAAGGGACCCACAAGGACCATCGAGTCCAACCCTTAGCCCTGCACAGGCCCATCCCCAAGAGTCACACCATGTGCCTGAGAGTCTGATTTGTTGCTTACTGAATTTATTTTTATTTAATTTATTGAAAATAAACCTGACAGTTGCTGTTACTGTGAAAGCAGCTGATGGATTGATTTATTTTCCAGCATTGATGGTGCTGGTGACCAGCTGAGGGTTGTGCTCTTTGGCAGGGGACAGGATGAGCTGAATGTTTGGGGGGTCATATTTAATGTACAAATTGGTGGATTTTGTTTTAGTTGGAATTACACTGATGGTTTTGCTGAAATCATCCCAGCACAGTTATTTAGGAATACCTGAATGGAAGGTGTTGAATTCATCAATATGATAATACTCAAGCACTGAATGTGCTTTCTTGAAGGATTTTAGTAGTTGAGAGGATGAAGATAATCTAATCAATAATGATGTTTGACCTTGTGTCATGTTTCTGTTGTGCTTGGCTGTCTCTGTTCATCAAAAGTACCATTAAGCACTTTAAGGATTCTCTGAAGTGTTCTTTGCCACTTTTAAATGCAAACATGCATCTCTATATCTGTATTTATAGTTCCCATAAAACCTATCAACAGGGATACAATTTTTTAAGGTTGGTCACACTTTCTTCTGTAGAAAGTAATGGCATGTGAATAATTTGGAATGTACAAGCCCAGTTCTTGCTGTCAAATTCATATAAATATATTTGTAAATTCATATTAATACCTTTCTCCTTGTTATTTCCATCACTAAATTTTCTTAATGACAATATTCTAAAGAGCAGGACCATATCTAGGAACATTAATACTAGTCATCTTACTGCTTTATAAAGGAATATAGGAAAAGAAATCCTTCTTGTATAGCAGTGTTTTCTGGCTTTGTTTTTTTTTGCCATTCATTTCATGTTGTGTTGGGATCTTTTTTGGTTTTTAATTCTCATTCTATGATTTTTTTTTTTCTTCTCTTTCTCATTAGTTTTACCACTGGTAAATAATAAAACTAAAAATGATTGAAAGTGTGTTGAACAGAGTTAGCAGCATGGAGAAGAACATGGAATGAAAAAAAACCTTGCAGTTTTTGATTTTTTGGGTTTTTTTTTGCAAAACTTGTTCTCATTTATTTTTACAACTCTTTTGTTCCTGATTTCCCAGCTTTGTGGGAAATAAAACTGCCTGGTTTATTTCTGTTTTCCCCTTATGTCCCTTGCTGACTGTGGGTATGGGAGAAGCAGGAAAGTGGGCAAGGAGTGAGGAAGTTGATCGAGGTAGAGGAGACTCCTCGGTGTCATTCCAAATCAGTGAGTTAGAACCTCCTGCAGACACCAGAACCTTAACTATCACCCAGCACAAGGCTCTGACATGCAGAAAGGGTGTATGCAGAGAGGATTTCAGTTGCTTTATCTAAATTTATGATTCTTTTGACTGATTTTGTAGCACATGATGTCAGGCTGGTCCCTCACTTAGCTGAGAGGTTTGTGAGAAAGTTGAGGTTGCTGCAAGAGCTCTTGTTGTTGGATCTAAAAGAAAGGTCACACAAGAGGCACTTTTCTAATTTAAATTTTCAGTTTTTAAATTGAAAAGTCCCTCTAGATCTACTAAATACAAAGGTACCAGCTGTGACATGAGACTTCACTTATTCTGGGAACAGATCAATGCTGATTTCTCTAAACTTGGAGGAAAAGCTGGAAGCTTTTGAATCCAAGTAGGTACAGGCTCTTTCCTGGTATTCTGGAACAATTCTGAGGTGCAGTTAATCTGACTCTTAACTCATACTGCTCCAAATATTCAAGAAGTCTCTGAGCTGAGCATTGTTGGTGTCCATGAAGTGTTTTCAGCTCGTGTGTGCAGCCAGAGCTGTTCCCTGGCCAGTGAATGTTCATCCACAGTTAAATGGGACCAGCAGAGGTGGCTTGTGATGCTGATTTCTGGAGCTTTGGGGTTGACTCTTCTTTTGTCCTCCCTGTGGAGTTGGTATTAGGAGAACTGGGAGCAGGAATGAAAAAGAAGAGGCTGTGGGGAATATTGATCAATTGGCAGTGACAGAGGGGGGAAAAATGAAAGTCAGGATTAAAAGAAGCTGAAAAAACCACTTGGATAAAGGTGAGCCTGCAGGGCTCAGGTCTGTTTAAGTGGCACTGGACAAGATAGATGAGGTTATAAAGAAGAGATTGATTGCTGCAAGAGCTTTGGGTGCAGCAGTGTCGGTGCAGTGAGGAGAGTGTCAGGTAGGAGGGGAGGAAGACAAATCCCAGGCAATGGAAAGAGGGAGAATATGCCAGATTTTGGGGTACAGAAAGGAGTTACCACTGCAGGTGGTAGAATGAAAAGCACCTGTATCTCTTGTAGCATATTTCTTAACTGAATTCGTTTGAATTTGGCCATTAGCTGTCACTTGGATTTGGCTGCTGCTTGTAGGTGACATCTCACAGCTCTTGGAACAAGTAAATAGTTACCTGCCCTGAGAACAAGAAGTTCTCTTGAAAAAACCCCATTTCAGTCCTGATTATAACTTAACTGTTCCTGTCATCTCAGTGTGGGATTGCAAAATAGTATAATTTAAACCTGGTATTCTCCCTGTGCTGCTGATTATTTTGCATCTGAGAGAACTGACAATTACAGAACATTTCCTCCTCGAGCTCCTCTCACAGCTTTTAGCGTGTTCCAAACCCTTTAGTTGTGGTGTTGGCCCTTTCAGAACAGAGCTGCTCTCATGCAGGGATATCAAAAAGGCAAAAATTATATGCTGAAAACCTGGGGGAATGGGCTGTTCTTTGGAAGAAAAGGCTGCTGCATCGTTATCCATTATTATCCCAAAACTGGTGTTCTGACACTCTCAGGATTGGCCTCTCCCCTCACAAGCACGAGAAAAACCCAAACACTTTACTGGGCAGACTGGAGACCACATTACTGTATAAACAGGGCTTATTTGGCTCTTGGGAATAACTGTTACAAAATACTATTAAACTTGGTGTTTATCCTTGTCCAGCAATTAAAGATTTACTAGATTTCCTTATTTTTCACTATATATTTGATGTAGGAGTTGGTAGGAAATAAAATTGGTGGCAAGTTCAGTGATCTATGCACTTAAAACCAGACTATATACAGTTTCTGTTGCATTTAAGAATTTCAAATTAATTCTTTATCTGAAGGCAGACTTCAAACTAGCTTGTAAAAGAGGATTGTTGCATTTGGTTTTGTTAATTTTGGTTAATTTCTTTACCTAATTAAAAGAAACGTAAGAAAACTGAGGGCACTGGTAACTTTGCCCTGTAGGTCAAAGGGGTCTTTAAAATTTCCAATCCCTAAGGAACTTGAAAATCAAAGCTATTAATATCATCCCCAGATTGTATAAAAAGGTCAGCTGAAGTTTGTGTAATTAAGAAATTGGTTCCAATTAATTTAATTTAATTTTAGAACCCACTTCATGGTGCCTTGCAGACCAGCAGACAGGGCTGCAGCTTTATTTTCCAGAGTGATTATTGTGGTACAGAGAGTCTCTTGTTTGGTTTTGCTGGGTCCTTTAGGCAGCAATTCCTTCCCAGTGATTGTGTGGAGTTGTCTGGTGCCCTGGAAGACTTGGGAGTTGTTTGTTTTGTAATCAGCATTTAATGTCTGTGTGTTTTAATGCTTGGAAAAATTTCCCTGCTGCTGTTCAGGAGGGGGAAAGCTGTGAGGTGGCTGCTAAAGCAGAAACTCCATTTCTTCCTTTGCTTCTTCTCTATGCTGTGAAAGGGGCTCATTTTATCTTAGAAATATTGGGTAGATCAGTATTTGATGTATTAATACATTCATGAGTTATAGGTGTTATTTCCAACATTTTAGAAGGGTTGTTGTCTGGAGTTTTTGGTCCAAGTGTTTGGCAATAAATTTTTGTCAAAATCTATTGTGATTCAATGGGAAAAATCAGAGGTTTGCCTTCCAGGGTAAAAAAAAAATCTCTGTATTCTGCCCACTTGCAGTTTTATTTTTCATTGGTTTGTTAATTCTCAATCTGTTCTTTGAGCAAGATGTTCTTACATCCACTTTGTCTTAAGTAAAGAGAAGCTGTTTGGCTTTGTCACGTGAAATATTTCATATATATATATATGAAGACACATATATAGATGTATGTATGAAACACAAGAAGTCTGCCTGGTTTTTGTCTCACTCCATTATATATGTAATTACTGTAGAATTTGGTTGTATTTTGTACTGACTGTGTGAGTCTGGGGTTGATTTTGCAGCAAATAGCTTGCCTGTCAGTACAAATAATAAAATCAACAAACCCTCTGTTCTCTTCAGCTGGAATTTGAAATGCTTCTGAAGCCTGGCTCTGTCTGTAATAACTGTGACAGAGCTGAGAGACCCTTAACCTGATCCACCTCCTTGTAGCTCTTATTTCTCTGCTTCTGTCTCTGTTTAATTCTGATGGAACTGTTGGTGTGAGTTCGCCCTTGTTCCTCCACCCGTGGGACATGGAGCACAAGTTCCAGCCTTTCTGTGGTCAGATCATGTCTGCCAAACATGCAGAGTAGCAAAGCAGGAATTTGGGAAGGTTTGGGTTGGATAATTGGTGGATTAATCTTGTGTCTCTGGAACTTTCCATCAGGGCCACCCTGCTCCGTACAAAACAGTCTCAGCCCGAGCAGCCACTCCATCCACAATTCTGAGACTTCCAGCAAGTGCCTTCCAAGATGTGTTCCAAAAATACCCTGAAACTCTGGTGAGAGTGGTACAGGTAGGTAGAACTGAGGGGGAAGGAGGAATCACTGTTATTTCGAAGTTACAAGGAAGAAATTTAGAGGTTCAGTAAGTTCGTCGTCCTTTGGCAGGTATGGAACTGCTCAGTGCAGCTTCTTCTCAAGATTTGGAATATATCCTGCTGTTCCCCTGGTTGTTAAAGGCCTACACTTAATAATTCCAGCATTATCACATACAGGAAGAAATAATTTATGTATATATTTATCTCCATTAATTGAGTTTCTAACTGTGGTAGCCTCTTTAATCAGCCTGACCTGCACTGTGAGCTTGTTGGTCCTTGGGGAGAAGGTGCTGACGTGAGCTCTGCATCTTGGTGAGCACCAGCAGTGCTTCAGAATGGCTTAGAATCATGAACAGACTGTCACATGTTCTGAAATAGGACTGTTAGACCCTTAGAAGCTGTTTGGTGAGAGGTGATGCTTTGGAAAATTCACAAAATTCAGATGGGTGTGTGAAATTCCACTTCAGAAGTGTCTGTCAGCACCTGAGGAAAGAGCTGTGCTTTGGGTTAGCTCAAAGTTCACTTTCCCCTGCAGCTCAGACTGTTCTCAGGTGAGCACTGAAGTTTGGCTTGTCCCTCCTGCAGGTGGGAGGTGGTGCAAGGTTCAGGAATTAAGGATTCCAGTTTGCCTCGTCCCTCAGGTGTAGCAGCCAAAGGGTGCAGTGTCTGATGAGTCACTCTGGGCTGTCCTTTTGTTTTACTATCACTGCTAAATCTTTTTGTCCTTGCAAACTCTTCTGGTATCTGGATGATTTATGAGTGACACCTGAGCCTCCTCCTACTGGTGGTTGAGGAGAACAGATCATTAACACCAGCTTAATTTACTCTGGGGGAGCTGGTATAAAAGAGAGGATGGCTTAGGAGTAGGAATTTTCTGGCAGGGCAGAGGAAGGTCGGGTGGCACTGATGTTCTGGGTTTGAATGCTTGTGGCTCAGGTTCTGAATGGGGGAAGATGGATTAATTTTTTTAATGAGAGGGGGAAATTGGAAGCAAAAACTTTCATTTCAAGGGACCCCTATTATTGATGTTTACAGAAAGCAAAAAGGATTTGGTGTTTGGGAGTGAGGCTTTGGATTCTTGTGCCATCAAATGATTGTGAAGTCATTGTAAATCACTTGACTTTGTCTCTGTCTCAGTCTATCAACTGCTAAAAAGGAATTTCAGCTTCGGGTACAGTCTGTGTTTTATAAAGTGCTTTCAGGTACTGTGGTACATGATTGTATCTAAATGCCAGAACAAGTGTGGGAGAATGCTAAATCCATTCCTGATGCTTCTTGTTTGCAGATCATCATGGTGAGGCTGCAGAGGGTGACATTCCTGGCATTGCACAACTACCTGGGTCTGACCACGGAGCTCTTCAGCTGTGTGAGTTTGGGGGGCTGTCCCTCAGCTCTGACTGGGCACAGGGAGTTTTTCCTTCTTCCAGAGGTTGTAAAGCAAATGCTACATGTTAAATTCCTAATGCCAGTACTTGAGAAGTGAGGTACTTGTACAACCAGCCCATAAAACCCAGCCCACGCCTGGGGAATTACTGGGGAAGCTTCAATGTCCAAAGTGTATCACTCCAAAGTGATGGATGTGCTCTGCTCCGTGCTCCAGCAGTCCTGACATTGGTTAATGGTTCCTGGTCACCTCTACCTGTAGCAGTGTGAAAAATGCTGTCCCTGTGGTGGCACAGGGTCAGGTTCTGACTGAGCAAGTTACATTTCTTCAAAAAGGAGGCCGTGCAGCAGTGGGGGAAGATGCTGGGAAATTCTACTAACTTTAGCAAAACAGTGCTTGATCCCTATATCTGTGATTAATACTTAGTTTTGTACCAGATAGTGCTTAGTGCCTATAGGAGTGATTAATATGTACCAGCAGATGTCTTAGTTCTGAGAACAAAGACAGTGAGAAAAGTACAACATGACCATGTAGTTGAGATACTTTCAAGAAGAGATTCCTTAGGATATCTGGGACCATAGAGGGAAAGTTTGGGGAATGGGGTGTTCCCCAAACAACAGAGGCCCTTAAAACACCCCTACTCATATCCAGATAAGTTCACAGAAGCAGTTAGCATATGTGTGTGTATTCTGGAGATGTAATGGATGTGTAGTGATTATGTATTCACTTCATACCTGGTCTGTTTGGTTGCTGGGTGTGCATTTGAGATGGAGAGATCCCCCATGCACCCAGTGCTGTAAACAATGTCTAACATAATGTCAAATAATGGCTTTCTAACATAACAAACTTGTTGGAGAGGTTATTTCCCCTTTTTCTGTGACAAGGTCAGGGAATACCTAAACAAACTGGCCAGTTTTGAGTGCCCAGACCCTGATGGATGGATGAGGGAGCTGGTGGATCCCATGGCAAGTCATCCCTGGTGATCTTTGATTGATCACCACAACTGGGAGCAGTCCCTGGGGGTCAGAGCAGGCTGCAGGCCTGGGGGACAGGAGTGAGTGTGTGGTTTATGTTTCCTCTCCCCTTGCTCCTTGCAGCAGAGCCAGGCCATCCCTCTGGTGTCTGTGACCAGTGTCACAGCTGGAGGAAGCACCAGCAAAGCTGGGAAAAGACCAGTGTCCAGTGCATTGGAGGAGGATCGTGGAGAGAAGTTCGAAAGATCTGGGGAAGGACTGGAAATGGGTAATGTTTCTGGAAACATGGAGTGGCTTTTGTGACCTTCTTTAGTTGTTGTGCTAATCACAGAATCCCAGACTGGTTTGGGTTAGAAGGGACCTTAAAGCTCATCTGGTTCCACCCCCTGCCATGGGCAGGAACACCTTCCACTAGCCCAGTGTGCTGCAACCTGGCCTTAGGCACTTCCAGGGATGGGGCAGCCACAGCTTCTCTGGGCAGCCTGTGCCAGGGCCTCCCCACCCTCCCAGGGAAGAATTCCTTCTCAGCATCCCCCCTACCCCTGCCCTCCTTCAGCTTAAAGCCATTCCCCTTTGCCCTATTGATTTGATCGACTATTGATACCACTGCTATTGATCAGAGGATTTTCATTTTATTAATTAGGAATTGCCTCTCCTTCATTTCAGTTTTGAAGCCTTTTGATGGCTCTTGGCTTCAAAGGGAAATTAGTACTTGTTAATTATATTGAGGGATGAGGGGGAGGAGGAAAAAAGTGACTCCTAATTTTGAATGCATAGGAGGAGCTGGGAAAGTTGTGCACTCCAGACACCAGTAGAAGAATTGCTGGATATGTGTCTTATCAGGCTAAAATGTCAGTACTGAAGGTAAACCCAGGAAAATAGAGTTGAATTTTGCCTCTGAACCTGGAAAAAAACCACCTCAATTAAATCAAAACAGGGAAACAGGTTTAAACAATGTTTAATGTTTCAAAACTTTTGACACAGTGGGTAGTGAGAGGTTCTTGCTGTCAGTGAAATTTATTTTGTTTGAGGCTACTTTGCTTTTACATTTGTGTGATTTTTGTTTCTAAATTCCAGATATGTTGAAAACTTCTGGTGCAGAAAACACAGAGCATATTTTCAGGAGAAGCCTTTCATCACCTCCCTATGCAGGGTCTGCAGAGGCTTCTAGTAAGTAGTGCTTGGCAAAATTGTGGGAAATACATAATTTATCTAATCATCTGGGGGGAAACCACATGATCTCTGGAGTGCTGGGGTAGGTAATCTTCCTGTTTATGGTAGATAATCATCTTGCAGGCCTGTTTATGGTAGATAATCATTTTGCAGCAGTGCTGCTTCCTAATTCATTTGTCAAAAATTTATTTTGTGAGTAACAAGTGGACTATTATCCAAGAGAGCATTCCCTTGCTGTCATTATTAGCAATGGGGAACATGCAGTAATTTGGCTACCAAGGCCTGCAAATGAAGAGCTTTATTAATTGGTATAACTGAAACAAAGTGAGTTATGATGATATGCCATCATCTTTCATACAAAAGATGACACACGATTCTTGCTTGGCTGATTGTCCCAAAAAGCACATTACACATGGCTGTGCTGCTTTTAGGAGAATGGCTTTTTTTTTTTTTTTGAGTGGATAATAAAGGTGATTGATCACTGGAGGCTGTGAGGAGACATTTATGAGGCAGAGCTGGTTTGATGCTGCAGTATCAGTATTTAGGGCAATTTTTGTCATCTCCACTGTGGGCATCTTCCTCTGGGCCAGGTGTTCAGGACAGTTTTGTGTTCCAAGGTGAGGAAACTGGATTGGTGGGAATCATAGAGGGATGTCTGTGTTACCTGAGTGCCAAACTAACCCTTGTGAGGGAACTGGGAGGTCGTGCTTAGATACTGTTAATAGAGGACTCATAAAAGATTTAATCAGTGTGTGAATAAAGGTGCCCTGGGTACTTTAGAAGATACTTTTTGTTGCTCACCTTGGCTATTAAACGGCCTAGAAGATAAGAACATGCTGTGAGGGGTTAAAGAGTATGGAGACAAGGAGAAAGGAGGGACACAGGCTGAGGGAGCCCTCAGTGCTGAGGCCTTGCCCAGGGCAAGGGTTGTGTCCTTTGTTGCTATCCCATGAAGCTGGGGGTGTGCAGAGAGGAGAGGAATGGGGAGTGCCTTCATTTTTAATACTGGAGGGCTGATTTTTTGCCTCTTCAGTTCCTGCTGGGCAAGTGTACAGGGTCCCACTTAGATTTTTTTCATAGCTTCCATGTTACTGTTCAGAGGGATGGATGTGATGGAGAAGTAGGATTTTTGGCTAGTGGTCAGTACCTCATCTTTTTGAACCAGGGGAAAAAAATCATTTGACTTGAAATGGGACATGGCCTGATTTTCCTGTGTGTGAGGTTGTTTTGCACTATGCATTAAAAAACATACCAGCAGACTTGATTCAGTGGTGAATTAGGTAATGCCCTGACCACAGGGGCAGTTCAGTGAGCTCTGCCTGTGCAGCCCTGTGACACTTGTAAGACAGTCCTTGCATGTTCTTAGGAGCTGGATGCCTGCAAACTTATCCATGGATATGTCCATTTGTCCTTCCTTTCTCCTTTTGTGTGTCACAAGAGTTGTGTCCATGTACACTGACCTTAGCAGAGAGAGAAAATTAATTTTTACTGACAGAAGGAGCATATCTAATTGGGTAATTACGATTTGCCTCAGTTAACAGAGCTGATTTCTGTTCCCTTCTCTGAGGTTACTGTTTAGTTTGTACAGAAAGTGTTGTGATGTCTGTAATGAAAAGATCAAGATCTTGCTTCAGATTCTATTCCACTGCCTTACAGTGTGTTCAGGCTCCATGGAATATTGATTATGTTTATTACTGACTCAGAGAGGAGAGAACTGTCTGTATTAGAATAATACAGGTGCTGTTATCTCAGCATCTCCCTGATTTGCTTGGCTCATAACAAAAACTGCTAAAAATTCCTTTGGGGGAAAACATTTTTACTTCAGTTGCTCCTGGGGTTGGGGTCTAATTTGTTCTTCTGGTTTTTGTGCAGTTCTCGAACTTGAAGCATGGCAGTTGTGTAGGTGAGGGAATAGGCTCCTGCCAACTCAGGCTACTCTGCTTTTTAAGTGTACTAACCCTTTGTGGAGAAAGATAGAAATAATTTATGTGGAGCATCTGGTGGACAGAGGGAATTAGAAGAAGGAACTAAACCAGCAAGGTCGTTTCTGTGATTGTTCCTGGAAGTGTGTCTTCCTAATTGTTATTTTAAGGTTAAATAGCAGCTGTCTTTTATTGGTTTGTTTGTTGTTTCTCAAGAGTTCAGAGAAGCTGCTTTTCCCCTCCAAGCCCAAAGCCCAGTGGGAGTGTGGGACCACCCGCAGCAGGCAGGGCAGGTAGTTCAGTGAGCGAGTGCTTGGCAGGGAAGAGGCACTGGAATGCTGCCAGTTGCCATTGTTTTTGCAGTGACTTCCATCCCAGAAGTGTGTGGGATACCAGCAAGCACATGTTCCTCACACAGGATCACATTCCACTCCTGTTTCCCACTGCCTTCTGTTCCTTTGACTCAACAGTTCCAGCTGAAGCTCGTTGTGCCGGATCCTTTCCCACTCCCGTTTGAGCAGCAAGACAGTTTAATTAATCACTGTGTGGGCAGCTCATCTCTACGACTGAGATGAAGATTCTGCTTTGAATAGAAGTCTAGTAGACATAAGCTTTCATTCTTAGAATGCCTCCTCGTTCTCCTCTCCCTGAGTTTTTAATGTGCAGAGGATGCTCTCCATGCCTACGTGCCCATTATCGGATTATTTGGGTTTTACATGAGAGGTGTGGGTTTAGATTGGAAATGCACTTGGTGTATTGGGGCTCAGGAATTGCTGACACTGGGATTTGGGGGTCAAGGTGACTGACAGGGAGTCAGATCAGCCCATAGGGAGCTGCTAGTTCTGCTATCCCAGCTTTTTTGTTTATAGCTGATTTAGGGTCTTTAATGCTGCAGTGAAATGAAATTCAGTTAATAAAATCAAGAGCTTTTTGGTTTGTTTGTTTGGGGTTTTTTTTCTGATTTTTTGGCTTGTAACTTCTGCTCATAATAATCTTTGGGTCAGTTTGTCTGGTTCCTTGTTTGGAGGCTGATCATTAAAGGCTGTTGTTACGACCCCAGTGGCAGATGTGGATTTACTGAGTGCAAAGACTGGTTCACATTTGTACATCAGAGAATCACAGATTTCTGAAGGTTGGAAAAAATCCTCTCTAAGCTCATCAAGTCCAACCATTAACCCAGCACCACCACCATGTTCAGCACTGACCCATGTCCTCAAGTGCCATACCCACATGTGTCCCAGGGATTGTGGCTCCACCACTGCCCTGGGCAGCTGTGCCAGTGCTTTACAATCCTTTCCCTGGAAAGATTTTTCCTGATATCTAATCTAAACCTCCCCTGGCACAACTTGAGGCTGTTTCCTCAAAATGTCATGGAAAAGAATACTCTGAGGCAGATCTGAATACTTGGGACAGTGGGATTCTCCCATTGTCTCAGCTGGGGGGAGGGGAGATAGGAGTCAAACCCCTACAGAAATAAAAAAATTGTGGTTTTAAAATTAAATTTAAGGACAGTTCTTCATGAGGGAGTGATATTTTCACATGATCATATATCACAAGATTGTAAATATAGAGTAGCTCCATGTTTCCAAAAGCCAACTTCCCAAAGCTCAGGGCAAAACTCAAGTGTGTGTTTGTAGAGAGGGGGAGATGGGGAAGGAAAATTAAAAATTTGAGCCCTCTCACAACTTATTAGGTAACAAAAATTACCAGTCAGGAAAGACAGTTGATTTTCCTAAAGGCCCAGCTGCAATTTGTATTTATAAAAGCAAAAGTATAAAAACAATGACGAAAGGGAAAAGGCATAAGGGAGAAAATAGTCTTAACAGTCTATTTTGGAAATACATTGAGCATGGAAATATGATAGGAATTATTATAGGTTTATTTGCTGACAGAAATTGCAATTTCTGAATGACTCTTAACCTCATCTGTAAATCCTCAGACTGATGTGGGGGAATCCTGCTCAAGGTATTTAATTAAATAGGAAGAGTTTCCTCGTTATGTTTGTTATTGATTAGCTCAGAGAAGTTCCTGGAAGGTGGATGAGACAGCCAAGGAGCTAATGTAATTAAGCTGTATTAAATTGGGAAATAAGGAATATGGGTTGTAGTGACTTCAAATTAATGAATGAAATAAATTCCCTGGAAGGGAATTTCTTATGGAACTCTCAGCACCACAACTTGGACATGTTGTAGGAAGGATCTGAAATTATTTAGGCTTTGTATGGAGAGACTTTAAGAAGTTGCTGATCATAATATTCTTCCCTATGAAAGTTCTTGCAATTTATTGGGTACAGGAAAATGTCTTTTGTTTGGTGGATAAAAAGTTAATGAGAATCATTTCCTGAAAACAACAAGGAAATTCTGTTTGGTGGATTTGCTTCTTCCTGAAAATCATCAGATGTGAATGGCTCTGTTTTGTCTACCCCAAAATGATGATTGTACTCTGTAAAATAATGAGTGTGGGAAATTTTGGGATGTGGTCTATGAATGAGTTCAGATGACAAGATATAAAGTTCCCATCAGATCTTCCAGATGAAAGGGAATCAATAAGAATATGAAGATGCCTCTTGCTGAAGTTGCTCCACTTTGTGTGTTTTCTGCTATTTCCGATAAACTGTAATAAAGGAGGTGCTTAAACCAAGCTTTTGATGTTGTTTTCAGGTAATTCCAGTGGTGCCAAGTCTGACATGGACATGGCCTACGAGAGAGCCCGGGTTCACCTGGTCCCAGAGGACGCTGCCGGCAGCCCTGGGACTGCCAAGGTGGGTCTGTCTGATCCTCTGGGAGTCCAGCCTGTTCCTTGCCTTGTGCATCATCATTCTTGGAGTGATTCCAGTGTTTTCTTCCTTTGAAATGCTGCCCTTGCACCTCTGTAGGGCTTGGGATATTTGATCTTACAGAGTCTGACTGGTTTGGGTTGGAAGGGACCTTAAAGCCCATTTGGTTCCTCCTCCTGCCATGGGCAGGGACACCTTCCACTAGCCCAGGTTGCTCCAAGCCCCATCCAGCCTGGCCTTGAGTGTTTTTTTATATTATTATTTTTTAACTTATAGTTGTTTCAGTAGATTTTGGTGACTGTTAAAGCTTTTTAGTGCAGATCTTGAAGCCCTGTGGAGATTCCCTTGGACAGCAGTCTGAAAGCACTGCTGCAGCTTCTTGATTTTAGGTAATGCCTTCCCCTCACTCATGAAACGCATCATTTGGAAAGGTGGATTTGTCAGTCCGTGCTTTTTTTTTGATTGGCATTTTGGAGCAAGGAATTAAAAACTTCTATCAGCCTGTGAACTTCCTGGAGGTTTCCAGTTGCTGTTCATAAATCTGTTTTTCTTTCTTGTGGTCTGATTTTTATGAATACTGACCTCTAGAAGTCAAGAGCACAAAAATGCTCTCGAATTATAAAACTGCAGACTAAACTTTGAAGTGAAATTGTTGCTCATTGTGACCTTGACAGACGTTTTTTTCTTTTCCTGCATTTTTGTTTTGGTGAAGTTTTAGTTCCTTCAAGCTGCCCAGTTTATGAAAAGTGTCTCATTCTTCCCTTTAACAAGCTGTGATGAGTAACTTTGTTTGACTCAAGTGTCAGAAGAAAATACAGGGATAATGAAGATAGCAAGCTGTTGCTTTTTTGGAAACCTAGATTTCTTTTATGCAGACCACCAGTTGTGGTGGGGAGAGAACATGTGATATGGCACATTTTGGCTGGGTAAGTGCCAATTCTAATGTTTAAATGATCCTTGTTGTGTTTCTGCTCTTTGCAGTCCATATTGAAGAAGACTGTGACGGTGACAGAGACTCCTTCAGCAGTTTTCCATTACAGTGCTGTGCAGGACTCCTGTAACACCAAACATATTGATGCCATCGTTGAAGCAGCAAAGAAGGACCTCTCAACCCTGATGAAACTTGATGTAAGTTATTGCAGGGAGAACTGGCTTTGTTTTTGCTTTTCATCTCACTCTGCCTGGAACTAAAAAGTAAATTGTCTCCCCAGTACTGTAGAGGAGCCAAATGTTTTATTCAGTAGTTGTTGAAGTTATTAGAAGTGTTGAAGTAAATTTGAATTATTCTGCCACTTGAACAGACCACGCTGGAATGCAGTGCATGAATCTTCTCTCACTGTGTGCAGATTTAGCCCTGTGAGCAGCAAATGTGCAATTTCTGCCACATTCTAATTCTGTGCTCTCACATAGTGTGTGAAGAAGTTATGTAAAGGCATTCAGGTGATTGCTGAATCCATTAATGCTCTTGGCACAGCATCCAAGTGCTTGTTTGGGTTTTGGAGTTGAGTCTCTGTGCTTGGCAGTGGCACTGGGAGCGTTTCCCAGCTGGGTCCTGTGCCTGGTGACCTTCCAGTCACCCCTCAGCTCAGCCCCTGCTGAGCCCCTTCATGTTGGAAGAAGGGATGAAAATGATTGTTTCCCTCATTCCTGTGATTCCAGCTGCATTCCATTATGGAGCTGTAGCTGTTCATGCAGCTAATCAGACAGTTTGGGAAAATTGTGCATCTGTCTGAGTCAGTCACAGACAGCCCTGGTTTGTTCCAGCCTGTCCTGCAGTAACTCCGCTCTGCTGGTGCTGCCAGGGGCTGGGCACAGCTGCTGCACCTCCTCCTCCTCTTCCAGAGCTGTCACCAAACTGCAGTGGGTAGAACTCAAAAGGTTTTACTTTTGGATTTTAACATTCCCTCCTGATTTCCAAGTTATTCCCCTTGTGACTTCAAAATCCCTGTCAGCTCCCAGTCTGGAGGCTCGAGGCTCCCCATCATCACTGATCTAAGGTCTGTCTGCAGGAGACTTACCTGTCTTATCCTAATTTTTAGGGTGTTTTCAGGCATTTATATCCTCATGAAAGGCTACAGACTATTTTAGAAGAAATTCTCTTTGCAGATGGAGTGAACTAGGACTAGGTACCTTCATCTGTTCTGCTCAGCTTCCTGCTCTTGATAGAACTATCAGATAATGAGCAAAAATCCCAAGATCAATGAAGTGATTACGGCACTTATTTTTTTTTTTTTTGTCTAGAATAAATTTCTCAGTAATTAACAAGCAGCAGTTTAGAGATAAAGTTAATTGCAACGGTATCCTTGAGATGCAGCACCTAATAGGCAGTGTCTGTAACATGGAAGATCTAAATAACAGTGAAACAAGGGAGGATTTTCAAACTTTGGAATTATAGCAACTTAGTTTTTCTCAAGCAAATTGGAATCTGATGGGATGTGGCTGAATATCAGAGATCTCATTGAAAGTTTAATTTTTTTTTTCCAGGCAGGATAGTACAAGTTCTTTTAGAGGCAGTGGAAGAAAAATCTTGCTGTGTGCAAAATATTTGTGTTCAACACTACTTCCATAAAAGAAGAAAATGAATTCTGTAAGCTGATCTGGTAAAAAAATGAGATCTTTTATTTCTCAGCTGGCTGGAAGCATTTTAAATTGTCATTTTTCAGAGCAGCCAGCCAACCACAGTGAATCAAATAAAGATGTTTTGATGACAGATGGTGGTAGGTTTCGGGGTATTTTGGTTGTTGGGTTATTTTCATGATACTTTAAGAGAGAGGAGGGGATAACTGATTGTAGGAGAGAGGCATTGGTGTTTCAAATGGCCTTTAGGTATCTGAATTTAGAATTAATTTTTTTTTCTTTTGTTTTAAATAACTTAAATTCTTTGGATCTGTCATGAATGGCTTTCAATCTCATGCACTTTTTACATGGTTTCAGCTTTGTCTGCAGTTATGATGTGACATTAAGCAGTGTTGCAGAGCATCTCTTCTGCGTGGGTTACAAGGGAATTTCTTTTGACAAAGGAGTTATTTGTCCCAGTTAATTACTGGGTTTGCTTATTGTTTGTAAGTGGTTTGTATTTTCACTTTTGCATCGTAAACCCTCCTAGTTGCTTATCCAAAAATAACCTCTGCTACTTGTTCTATTTGTGGCTGTAATTTATACTGTTACCTGACTTGTGAGGTTTCCTGCTGCAGCCATTTGTTACAGTAAATGCAAAGAAAGAAACTTGGTGGGAAATGGAGTTTGTTGTAGTAATAACTCCTTTTCCTAAAAGCTGGTGGCTGGAGGGGATCAGTGCCTACTGCCACAAACCCTGTAACTGTGCAAGGCTGTAACTGGGCTCACCCATTCAAGAGGGAAGGTACTGGACTGGATGGATCTTGTTTGTCAGCTCTTTTATTGCTTAATGGGGTGGCAATGGCAGAGAAAGGAGGATATCAAGGTCTGCTTGGAGGTCAGTGAGGCTCTTCTCGTGCCCGAGGCAGAATCAAATATTGCCAAGTCATTTCTGGCAGGTTTTTGGCTCAGCTGTACTTAAAGATCTCCAGTGATGAGGCTTCACAGCTCAGTGTGCAATCTATTCCAACACTTCAGTAGTCTTAGACATGAAGAAAATCTTTGCAATGGTTTTTGTTAGACCCAATGCAGCCCCCAAATCCTGTTGGTAAGTAGAGCTCATGAGGGAGCTTGTATTCCCTTACTGAGGGGTGCTTTCAGAGTTACAACTTTGTCTTTAGGAATAGGTAATACTATACAACCATAAAACATAAATAGAGGGGAAAAAAAGTCACAGAAATTAGTTGAGTTGCTGTTGCTGAACTGAAATATTTTGACAGGTGCTTGTCAGGTTCTCTGCATTGGGTATGTTCCCATGAAACAGATGGGCTTCAATAAAACTATTTTTTGATGAAAATATGTTCTTTTTATCAGCAGTAGGTGTAAAGAATAATTGTGATTATTTCACTTGCTCTATTTTTTTTTTCAACCCAAAAATTCAAACCTGGCAGAACAATTACGAGTGTGGAGTGTTTACATCTCTGCTCTGTTGGTTTCCTGCTGCAATGAGGTTAATGACTGTGGGCAGGTTCTGCTCTGCTCTTGTGCTGAATTGGTTCTTCCTGTGAGTGCAGCTCTTGCTTTTAGTGCTTCTGCCTCTTTGGCAAAGCCCTGTGCACAGGTAAATACACAGAGAAACCGGGAGAGCCAGGACTGCCCTGTCAGGCTTCAGCAGAACACAAGAATCCATAACTGAGCCTTGTTTTCTGCCCCAACCCATTCAAGTGGTGATGGTAAAATGCTGAACTTCTGAAGGTTTATAAGAAGGCTGGACAAGGACATGACACAAGGACACGACACAGTGATAGGACAAGGGGGAATGGCCTTAAGCTGAAGGAGGGCAGGGTTAGGTGGGATATTAGGAAGAAATTCTTTATTATAAGCTTGGTGAGGCCCTGGCACAGGTTGCCCAGAGAAGCTGTGGCTGCCCCATCCTTGGAAGTGTCCAAGGGCAGGTTGGACAGGGCTTGGACCAACCTGGGATAGTGGAAGGTGTCCCTGCCCATGGCAGGGGGTGGAAGGAGATGAGCTTTAAGGCCCCTTCCAATCCAAACCAGCCTGGAATTCTGCTAAAGAAATTCACCTTCCCAAAACCTGGGTTAACTGGGAGTTACTGATGCACTCAGGTGCTACTTATGTTGCTGACTGGCTTTGGAGCTGGAAGGAGTCTTTGGATCCAGTGCTGCCCTCGGCCAGCTCAGCTCCTGGCCATTCCAAGGGGCTGGAGTTGAGTCCATGCTGAGGGTGGCCTCTGAACTGACTCTCCCTCCCATGTGCTCTTCACCTGGGAGGAAATTCTTCTGTGCAACCCACATGTGCCTGAACACAAGAATTCATGACCTTGAGGAAGCTTTTGTTCCACAGTGTGTGTGAAAATCTGTTCCACACATAGAGCACAGCTGAGCTGTGTGTTCAGGGAAGGGCTGGGATAAAGCAAGTGTTGCATCTTCTTGTCTGGTTCCTCCATGATTTACGAAGTCTCCTCTAGTTTCACCTTCCTTGGAAAGTAACTTGATATTTCGTGATTTTCATGCCAGTTGATACAGGTCTCTTCATTATAGATCATTAAAAGACTCTGAGGGAAAAACTGACAAATAGAAAATCCTTACGAATCCAAGTGTGATCAATTCAAATGGATCAAACCTTTCTTCTCTTCTGGAAGAAATGTTTGTTGGGTAGAGGAATACAAAAATATTTTAAAGAGATTCAAATGCTTATAACATTGTCTTTAGTAACTTCAGTAGTTGTTCTTATTTGCTTCATTTGGATGCTTCCTCACATTCTTGGATCTCTACCTGTGCACAGAGCAGTAAATTGTGCCTCCCACCCCCTCTTTCTCCAGAATCCTGCGTTGCTGAACGGCAAAGTGACACTGCATCAGGTCACTGCTGGCACCGTGCTGTCGAGGCAGGGGGACCAGGTGAGTCAGCACCACCTGAACCTGTGTCTGCCTTGGTTTCTGCCCTCCTCCATGAAGTATTTATACACATGGATGATAAAGAAAAAATTCCCACCTGACCCCTGCCAACTCGTCACTTCTCGAGGTGGAACAACCCCAGCTCTCAGCCTTCCTACACGCTCCTTCCCACAGAGCCAGAGTGGGAATCTGGTGTCTGTGTGTTGTCAGCACTGAGGTACCTCATGAGAAGGTGTGGAATATCCCACCTCTGTCCTTCCCCAGGAGCTATGGAGACTGGGAAGCCTTTTTTCATGCCCTGCACTGAGGGCTTTTGGGGATGTAACTCAGTTGCAGTAAAGTATTTCTCCCTCCCACTCCCCCCCAACATCAGTCGTGTTGCTTGTTTATAGCAAAGTGTATTTAGGATATAACCAGCTTCATTTATAATAATACTGTGTAAATAAAGTTTATGCAAAGCAGATGAGAGGCAGCTCCAGTTCCACCACTGCTGGGTTCTGCTCTGCTGACCTCTGATACCCCTCATCCTGCTGCTGTGACTCTCCATTATCTCCTCCACTCCCAATTCTGTTGTTCTTCCTTGAGATCTTGCAGATGCAGCCTTCATTTTTCATAACCACCCAAAGAGAAACACATTTTTCAATATTGTGGCTGCTTAGTTTTAAATATTCATGACCAGCTTTTAATAATTCACTATTGTGTCTTATTTTATCACCTAATTGTTCAAAAAACCATAGGGAGCTTTCTGAAAAACAGATCGGTCGTGATAGTGCTGTCAGTGTGATAATTGCTTTTAAAATCTTGTGGGGATTTTATTGAGCTCTTTTTTTTCCATTTGCTGCAGGATGTTAATGTTTGCTTTGTGGTCTCGGGGATGCTTCATGTGTACCAGAGGAAGATTGACTCTGAGGAGGACACTTGTCTCTTCATAACCCACCCTGGGGAGCTCGTGGGCCAGCTTGCCGTCCTCACTGGGGAACCACTGATCTTCACCATCAAGGCCAACAGGGACTGCAGCTTCCTGTCCATTTCCAAGTCCCATTTCTATGAGTGAGTTCTGCCATTAAAACATGTATTTATTTATTTTTTTTTTAAAGTATTTTTAAAAATTTTTTATGGCCCTTTTGAATGAAGGACCAGGGCAGTGACTTGTCCCCCTGTGCTGAGCACTGGTGAGCCCACACCTCAAATCCTGGGTTCAGTTCTGGGCCCCTCATGACAGGAGAGACATTGGGAGACTGGAGGGTGTCCAGGGAAGGGAAGGGAGCTGGGAAGGGGCTGGAGCAGCAGAAACAGCTGAGGGAGCTGGGGGGACTCAGCCTGGAGAAAAGGAGGCTCAGCGGGGACCTTCTGGCTCTGCAACTCCCTGACAGGAGGGGGGAGCTGGGGGGGGGCGGGCTCTGCTCCCAGGAAACAAGGGACAGGGGGAGAGGAATGGCCTTAGGCTGCACCAGGGGAGATTTAGGTTGCATATTTGGGAAAATTTCTTCATGGAAAAGGGTGGTTGGGCACTGGCACAGCTGCCCAGGGTAGTGGTGGAGTCCCCATCCCTGTAAGTGTTCAAAAAATGTGTAAATGTGGCACTTTGTGATATGGTTTACTGGGCACGGAGGTATTCAGTCAAAGACTGGACTAGATGATCTTGGAGATCTTTCCCAACCTTGATGATTCCATGATTCTGAATATGAGTGGTGGGTGTATTGTGGGTTAGTGCTGCTACAGCACATCCCACAGCAAACCACACAGCTTACAGGAGGGGTTTATCCATCTGTAAGGNCCAGGGAACCAGGGACAGGGGGAGAGGAATGGCCTCAGGCTGTGCCAGGGGAGGTTTAGGTTGCATATTTGGGAAAATTTCTTCATGGAAAAGGGTGGTTGGGCACTGGCACAGCTGCCCAGGGTAGTGGTGGAGTCCCCATCCCTGTAAGTGTTCAAAAAATGTGTAGATGTGGCACTTTGTGATATGGTTACTGGGCACGGAGGTATTCAGTCAAAGGCTGGACTGGATGATCTCTGCCTTTATCTCCAGCAGGAGGAGAACATGGGAGTATTAAATGGTGACATCTCCTTTGTTCAAGGTCTATAGAGCACTTAAACCATTGGGGTGGAAATGGTGACCCAAGATTCATATACTTCCTAATCCAAGTAAGGGAGTCTGGCCAGACCCTGGGCTTTGCTGGGTTAAGTGCTGCTTTATCAGGCCCTTCATCTTGGATTCATTATTTCTTTTTGCTGGAAAACTTCCCCAGTTCTATTCCCTAACACAGCCCAGGCTGTTGGGTGTGTTATGAGTGATTGGTCTGGGTGTAATTGTGGGTTTTCAATGCTCACTAATAGAATAGATCAAACAGTAATGCCCCAGTGCAAGACAGGTTCCTTCCTGGACCTTGGAAGTAGCTCATGACTTGGGACTCAGTGCTTAAAGGGGGGTATAGGTATTTCTTAATTAAAAACTCTATATGATGACTGTGGTTAGCCTTGTTGCCAATAATAATGATTAAAGCCCTTGATTTATTCCATGTTCCTGTTGTTTAGAGGTACTATTATTTCAGACACACAGTTTGTCTTAAATACCTCTATTTCCTTTTCTAAACTTCTTTTTCAGCTTCTGCTGGAATGTGCCATCAGTCCTGAGTTATATATAGGAGTTTTGGGGGTTGTTGTCTTCTCTAGGCCACTGTTATATTGTATATTCCTACATACTTCTTGCTTCTTAAATAATTCTGGTTGTTTGTATTCCTAATCAACTCTACCCCAGAATCTTACTGTGGGATTTTGGTTTTCCCACCTCAGGCAAGAGGCTGTTACGCTGTGGAATGAACGTGCTGTGCTCAGCATGTGCTTGGAGCTGTGTTTTTCCCAGTCTGTGGGGTGGATGTCAACTCTGTGGCCTAATTTCTGATGGATGCTTCCCACTTGTGCCATTCCATGCAATATCAGCCTATTCTTCTAAATGCCTGCTTTTCCTGCCTGTCTTTTACTACTGTTGTTTTCCTACTTGTTCCTGACTTGAAATTTCATTATGTTGTCTCAGCCAAGCAGGCAGATTCCACCTTTTCCTCCTCTGTTTCTTTTGTTTGTTTTGATATTCAGGGCTGGGTTATTTTTCTCCTTTGCTGAAGCTCATTTTCCTGAGTTTTCTCTCTCAAGAGCTGAGTTATCTCTTGTTTATTCCATCTTTTTGCTTCCATTAACCCCTTAGCAGTCAGTGCTCAAGAACCCATCAGTGTATCACCTCTTCATCATTTTTGGGGCCTTTCCAAATTTTTTTTTTCCTCCTTTAAAGTCTGTTGCCCATTCTCTGCATTTTACAAGCTCTTTGATATTCCAGTGTTTCATCTTCACAATTTGTCCTGAACCCCAGACTTTATGGCCCTTCTAACTGCTGTGACCATATTTAAGTGTCATTGGAGAAAGGCTTTGAAAAGCATCGAGTTGGTTCATTTTTGCTTAGAACTCTCTGAGAAAGAAACACTTGTTGATAAAACCAGATAGAGGTTTTATTTTCCACTTTTATGCCAAAGTCTGTGCTGATAGCCCCACAATGTTTGGCTTTTTCCTGGAATCTCATAGGAATTTGTTTATCATAAGTTACAGATTAGAAGAAATTTGCCAAGAATCTCCATTATTCTCCAAAATTCCATTCTTCCTTGCTTGTTACATATATTCATCTCTTCCTTTTTTTGCTGCCCTGGAACACTTTGTGTTTTTTCTCAATAATTAATGACAGGGTGAAGCAGAAAGCACGTGGTCAATAGTTGCCATTGGGCAAAAAGCTCAGTAATGGAGGGAGCCCGGGGTGTAGAATTGCACTTTGGATGTTGGACAACAGATTAAATCCTTTCCACTGGAACCTGGGGGCACTTCTCCGTGGTGCTGCCATGACTCAATAACTGCCTGTACTGCGGAGTGTAAGTACAGGGGTGGCACAAGCTGATGATAGGGTGTATCCAGGGTGACACAGGCTGATTGCACAGCACATCCCTGCAGTGCTGTGCTGAACTGCTGCTCTCTGAGCAGTGCCCACGCTGGGGCTGGGGGGGCTCCTGCTGAACGGGGCCATCAAGTTGTCACCAGGCTCCCCTGAGGGAGCCACTGTCAGGTTCTGCAGGACCAGGGGCTCTCTCACATTTTCTGCCTCAGTAAATTCCACAGTTTGGAGGCCTAATTATGAGCACTTGCCAGAGAAGCAGGAGTGCTTTGATTTTTATTTGGTCTTGCCAGCCAAGCTGGATATCAAATGGCAGCCACATCCACAGTTATATCTGCAGAAGTCCTGGGCTTTTGTAGAAACTGGCTTAGCCCTGTCATTGCTGTATTTGGTGAGCTTTCTAATAAAGAATCCTCAGGGTGCCTTCAGAAACAAGTTGCTGTCGTACAGAGCTTTGGATTTTAATTTTCTCAGTGCCAGGCATGTGCCAAGCAGAAGAGCACAAATGCCCACGTGAGAGGAAGGAAACCTGGCTGATAATGAGGGGAAAAATCTGCTTTCCTCTTCTCCTGCATAAGGGTGGGTTTTACCTTCTGTCCTAATTCGCTTGTAGAGAACTGAGGGAGATGACAGAGAGCTCCAGGTGGAAATAAAAGCAGCCTGTTAGTAGTTTACGTCTTGAATGCATTAAGTATTAAGATACATATCCTGAGGGAGGGAAAGAGTAAATGGCTTTTACTGATGACAGCAGACAGCCTGTGTGGGAGGAGACTTTGAGGGCTAAATAAGCAAGTGGAGTAAAACCAATGAGCTAAACCATTCAGGAGCTTTTAGGGGCTTTATTTGACTTGTGAACCAGCTGAAAAGGGGGGATAGGGCTGAGTGTTTTTCATGTGTCTGTAGGTATCTTGGGCAGGAGATGGTTGGAAGGCATGGAAAAATCAGGACAGAGAAGAGGGTCAGGAGAGAAAAGCTGCCCTGCTTTTGGATAATGTTATTTGCTGGCTGGATTTTCAAGAGTGCCAACTGTAAGAGGTGGTGTTCAGTTTAATTTACCTCGTAGCACATGCAAGTGTGATGAGCTCAATATGGAACAGGGATCTGTGCCTAAGGATCTCTGCCTCTCACTTTCAGGGATTTTGGCTGAAGAAATGACAAGCTTCACTACTGTAAAAAGTAGTAATTGGAAACCCAGAGGGAGGAGAGCAGGTATCCATGAAAGCTCCCTGTGTGCTGCATTGACCCACAGCCCCTGCCAGCTGCAGCAATGGCAATAATGAAGGAGACACCTGATGTTTTAGAAAATACAGGGCAGTTTCTGGGCCACACCCAGGCACTGCAGAGCTCCGTGTGAGTCTTTTGCTATCACAGTCTTGGATTAGGGAGTTCTGCTTGGACTTGCTCTGATCCTGCCAGGCTCCAGTGGTCCACAAGGAACTGCAATGCAATTAGGGAGCAAAGACTGACAGTGTTCCTTCCATGCATTTCTCCCCTCCCTGTGTTTTTAGGGTGTGAGGTTAGATAGGAAGCTGGCATGACTCGTGCTCAGTGAGAGCTCCCTCATAACAGGGTCTCCTCAGCAGTTTCCTTATGGCTGTCTGGCATAATCCTTGTGAAAGGAACACTGATACATAAAACTTACCAAGTAACCTCTTGAGGTTCAGCGAGGCCAAGTGCTGGTGCTGCCTCAGCTCAGCTGGGAGGGAAGGCTGGGAGAGCTGGGATTGTTCAGCCTGGAGAAGAGAAGCTTTGGGGTGACCCGATTGTGGCCTTTCAGTGCCTGAAGGAGCCAACAGGAAGGATGGAGAGAGGCTATTTACGGGGGCCTGGAGGGAGAAGACAAGGGGGAATGGCTTCAAACTACCAGAGGGCAGGGTTAGATGGGATATTGGGAAGAAACTCTTCCCTGTGAGAGTGGGGAGGCCCTGGCACAGGCTGCCCAGAGAAGCTGTGGCTGCCCCATCCCTGGGAGTGTCCAAGGCCAGGTTGGATGAGACTTGGAGCAACCTGGGCTGGTGGAAGGTGTCCTTGCCCATGGCAAGGGGTGGAGTGAGATGATCTTTGGCCCTTGGCTCTTCCAACCCAAATCATTCTGTGATTTTTCATTTTTTCCCTTTTGTTTCTGTCCATGAGGGATTTCACAGAGCTCTCTCATCTCTGTATGCAATTTGTGCAGACACACACCTCCTTCTTTGTGAATCATCCTTTCTCTTGTGAGATAGCTGTTTTTTAGTGATCTGTCATCAACTGCTCTTGATGCTGTGCAGGAACAGGAAAGATAAGTTGCCCTAAACAGGTAGAACAAACTGACCTCTGTGTGTGAGCCTGTGGAATGATTCAGGAAGAATTGCAGTGCTCACTCACACAGTGACAGGATGCAGTGATCTTTAGTCTAAAAAGAACGAGAAATAAGACACTTCTGAGCAGTTCCCAGGTGCCTGTGAGAGCGATTTCCCCTGGGCCGCACAGTCAGTGTGAAGTTTGCACTTATCCTGGCAGAACCTTCTCAAAGTTTTTCAGTTTGAGGAAAGTATTGAATTACATGATATCTTTATTACTAGGGACTTTTAAGCATGACTCAAAAGATTCAGTGTGAAGATCAGGAGCTTTATTAGAAGGTGTTTCAATTCTTTGTGGTCTTTGCAACAGGGAAAAGGGAACATTTGAAATTCAGAGCAGGTCTTTTATTTTTAAGAGCATCAGACTTGACATGTAAAGAGATTCTCATCTGGTATCTGGGGGAAGCTGTGAGCACATGTGAGAGACTGAGAGGTGCAGAAGGGCAGAGAGGGATCATCTTGGGGACAGTAGGAACATTTCCCTGAGTCATGAGAGACCTGGGTGAAGGGCAGGTGAGGAGGATGGCTGATAGACAAGAGCTCCCATGGCTCCATCCATCCCACTGCACGTGGAGAAAGGAATTGGGCCGGACAGCAGGACTGGCCAGTATCTTGCCAGCTCTGAGAGACGTTTAGTTTGGGCTGGCTTGGCAGCGTGTCCAGCCCACCCTTTGTCACAGAATCACTGATGTGGTGGCAGTAGTGCAGTGTGCCTGTGGGTATGTACTAATTTTGGGATTACTGCCAGTGTGACTGCCCAGCTGCACTGGGGTGTTGTACCTTTGTGCACCTGTTCCTGTTTTGGGGAAGCGCTGGAATAACACTTTCCTTTTCCCTCCAGGATCATGCGGGAGCAGCCCAGTGTGGTCCTTGGGGTGGCCCACACTGTTGTGAAGAGAATGTCCCCCTTTGTCAGGCAAATTGACTTTGCCCTGGACTGGATGGAGGTGGAGGCTGGACGAGCTGTTTACAGGTGAGGTGTGGACTGAGTTGTATGTTTGAATTTTTCCTAGTTAAAGATCACTAAGTTTTTCCTGTGCTCCCTGGCTGATGTCTAGAATGAGAAACCCATTGGACTATTTTTATCAACCATTCCATCAGGTTTTATCTGCCTATTTTAAGATCATTTTCTTTCTGCAGTACCTTCAGTGTTGCTTCAGTCTCTTGTCTCCAGGTGTTACTAAATTATTTCATAGTATTCCTCATCCTTTCTGTTGTCTTTTTAAAGTGACATAATTGATTAAGACACAGACAGTTGTATGTTCTAGTGGTGGTTTCTGCATTGTTAAGAACCTGAACATCTATTGCACAAGGAGGTTTTCAGCCTTTCCAAAATAAACAGCAAAACTCAAAGGTAATTCAGTTAGGCTTATTCTGTAGTAAATTGAAAACAGGAAAATTGTGTTTAAGGAGCAAAAATTACCTTGGGAAAACGTAGTTTTATGGATCTGTACTAGGATGCAGTTGAGCTGTTACGTGGTTGCTGCAGTGGTGGGAGAATAACGGTCTAATTTAGTCCTTGATCTGTGTAATTGTAACTGTAATTTTTATTATTGTACTTGCAGCAGCAAAGCTAATGGAAGTTTTGGATTACTCTGTGCATCAAAGCATTCATAACTGTCAATATCTTGTTAAAACCTTTCAGAATTCTTTCATTAGTTTTAACTCCACCACCAGAAGTGTGGTATTCCATCCTTGTGCTGGAAATCAGCATTCCAGACACAGCTCCTAAACATGCCAGCTCAATATAGCAAAAGCTTCCTGGTGGACTGAGGTGTGTGCACCAAAAAGAATCACAGAATGGTTTGGGGTGGAAGGGACCTTAAGGATTATCTGGATCCAACCACCCTGACACGTTCCACTAGCCCAGATTGCTCCAAGCCCCATCCAACCTGGCCTTGGACACTTGCAGGGATCCAGGGGCAGCTACAGCTTCTCTGGGCAACCTGTGCCAGGGCCTCACCACCCTCACAGGGAACAACTTATTCCTGATATCTAAACCTACTCTGTTTGACTTTATCGCCATTCTCCTTTGTCTTGTCCTTAAGCAGTTGTGCACAGCCTGCACATTTAAACATTAAACATATTTTCGGGTCACCTTTCAACAGGTGCCTGTTCCATTTCTTGTTTGCTTATTAAGTTTAAGTCTTGGTTAAACCCTTTCCTGTGTCCTCTAAGTCAGGTAGGGAAAATCACCTTATTCTAAGGCTCCAGGTGCATTTGCTGAGCAGAGATGCTTCACTAATCCTGGTTATTGATCCTTTCTGCAGGCAGGGGGACAAGTCTGACTGCACGTACATCGTGTTGAACGGGCGCCTTCGCTCCGTCATACGGATGGAAGATGGGAAAAAGCACCTGACTGGGGAATACGGCCGAGGGGACTTAATTGGAGTGGTAAGAGGGAGGGTCACAACTGAACTGCTCAGCTGAGAAATTGGTATTGACTCCACACTGAACGGAGTCGTGCTCCAATCAGTTGTTAATCTTATTAAGGGCTTCCACAAGCTCAAAACGTGGAAAATCCCTTCTACCTGGAAACTTTATGTAATAATTAATGAATGGAGATATTGGACTTGGTTTGAAAAGAAAGAGAAAACAAAATCATCAAAACAGTAGGTCTCATGGGTCCTATAGGCTGCACAGGCCCTGTGGACCCTATGGGCCAGAAAGGCCACATATGCCCCATATGTCCCATAGGCTCCATAGGCCCCCTAGGCCCTATAAGCCACATGGGCCCCAGAGGCCCCATAGTCCAGGTTGGCCATATATTCCCCATAGGCTTGAAAGGCCTCATATGCCCTATAAGCCCCATAGACCCCTGGCCAAGGCTCTTCTGTGCTATGAGTTATTTTCTTTCCCAGTCAAAGGTGTGCAGCCTGTGAGAGCAGGTGAGGGAGAATTGCAGGAATATGCTCTAAATGGGCATTTGGATAAATGTGGTGCCTCAGGCAGATTCAGTCTGGCTGAGCACCCCCTGGAAGCGTCTAGTCCAATCTCCTCAGAGCTGGCAGAGCTGACTTCAAAGCTTAGTCAGGTTTTTCAGGGAGTGTGTAATTATGATAGTTATTAAAGCAACTGTTGATTTCAAAATTGTGGTATTTATCCACATTGAATTTCCCTATTTTCTTTTTTTTTTTCTCAGACCTAGTTGACTACAGAAATAGGAGTCTGACATCACAGATATATGCGGCTTGTTTGATTGTTATATTTAAAATTAGAAGGTTTCTGAAGTTCTGAGGTTGTTCAGGCCCTCTTTTGCCTTTTGAGCTGAAAACTAAATACTGAATGTGTACCTGTTTATAGCCAGAATTAGCGTAGCTCTGAAGCCAGAAAACACAAGACCTGGGATTAGTTCTATGGGAGAAATTCTTTTCACTAGAAACGAAGGGGAAGGAGGAATCCAAGGCTGTTTCACTTTAGAGAGCTGATCCAAGACTGTGCTGATTGCAGGAGGAGATGGTTTTGAAAGTGGCAGCATCCAGCAGTTGAGTGTTTCCCACTGGTATAAGAGGTTCTCCTTCCCTCTTTCCCTGCTCATGGGCTGTGTCTGTGATATGGGACTCTCTGTGGCAGGAAAATGCCATCAGCAGGGGACACCTGCTTGTCTCTGGTGGCAGGTGGGTCCCAGAACAGTGTCTGTATCACAAAATGTTTGTGACAAAGATCAGGGGTACGGAGGGACTGGGAACTGACCTAATATCTGACTTTTTTATCTCAAGAGAAGTAAAAAGTTTTGTTGTGAGGAGGGTGAAGTTTCTGTACCTGTTCACTGTGTGTTCACAGCTCATTTTCACCTATGTAATAACTTAAAATAGTTTGCCTGTCATTGGGAAGGGACTGTAGAGAGAATCTGAGGCAGTTCTAGTGATGATCTCAGAAGAAGACAGAAGTGGATTGGGCTGGTGCTTGCAGAATATTTGTTGAGTTCTATGTGGACAGTATTTACGGATCTCTTCCCAAGCTCAGTGCTGAGGGGTTGGCTTGGGATCGTGTTTGGAGGAGCAGGTCCATTCTGGAACATTCTAGGAGCACTCACAAATTTTATTTATTTTTTCCTTTTTTTGGGATACCTCATTAAAGGTAAAATGACATGGTGTGACAGGAACAAAAGCTGTGATCTCTTGTGACTAATCATGCTGGTATGAGGCCTTTTAGTGTGGGAACAAGGGTTTGTCAGCTTTGTCACATACAAGCTTTTTCCTGCTCGTTCCCCTGCTTTTCCTTCACCTCTGGTGATCTGCAGCTTCACTGTCAAGCTCCTGGAGTTTTGCAGAGCTCTGGGTTAAAAACAGAGCTGTTCTACTTTCTGGAAGTAGTTTTGAGTGACAGTGGAGCATATGGTGCTCAGAGGGGGGGGAGGCCCTGGCACAGGTTGCCCAGAGAAGCTGTGGCTGCCCCATCCCTGGAAGTGTTCAAGGCCAGGTTGCAGCAACCTGGGATAGTGCAAAGTGTTTCTGCCTATGGCAAGGGGTGGAACAAGATTATCTTAAAGGTCTCTTTCAACCCAGACCAGTCTGTGATTCCATGATATGGTCTGAACTGTACCTCCCTGTACAAGGACTGCTGCCGGATTTGGCATAAATTCCGGGCTGGCCCAACTGTTTATCTGCTGAGGAAGGAGGAGGTGGATTTGGTGGATGGACTGGGATGTGTTTGCTGTTGTAACAGTGCCATGTTTGCTGGTGAGTCCCTCGGCATGGACACAGAAATACCCTTTTAATTTGTGTCTACACCATAAGTCACTTGTTTGGATCCATGTTGTGACATGAATCATATTGAAGACTTTTGTGCTTCCATGGACAGCGTCATCTCCTTCCTACCCACAACTCCAGCCCCACTGACTCATGGTGCCATTTGTTGAACAAGTCTCAGTGCTCTGGCTGTCTTTGGAAAACATGGGGGAGGACATGTGGAGATTGCCAGGATTAATGCAGCCATCCTTTGCAGAGGGCATTAGGAAAATGGTATTTCTCATTTTAAAAAGATTTGTTTATCCCCTTCTGCAGAATCTGCTATAAGCCTTTAAGAACCTGCTGTAGGACTGGTTGTTTTTTTTTTTCCCCCTGAGATTAACATAATTGAAGGGTTCCAGGTGCTTGCAGGGAGTGAAATCAGCCGTTGGTGTTGGTAATTGGTACTTTGGTCAACTTTGGCTTGTTCCTCCCTGAACCCCTGCAAGACCTTCCCATGTCATCCAGAATTGTGGGCACTGACAACATACAGGAGTCTTGTAGTCAGTTTTTGTTTTGTACTTTGGTTTCCTGCCTTTGTGTCAGAACGTTTAAAATGCCACGTGTGATTTGCATAAGTGAGGAGGCTCTGCCATTTCTTTTGGAAGCAAAGCCCTGAGAGATGAAGGGTTTCAGATGAGATGGTAACTTTCCAGCAGGGCTAAACTTGGGGCTCGACTGGTTTTGTTCCTTGTACTGACTCAATGGCATCTGTTCCTGAGGTCTGTTGATTCAGGGGGAGAGGAACAGATTAGAAACTGAAGTTTGCATTCCCTGTGTAGTTCCTTGGAGACCTGACAGGGATGAGGACAGTTATGTCAGGGGAAGAGGATCCTGACTTGCTGGGAGCCTTTTTGGAGGCATGACCTTGTTGATGGATGATTCCAGTCACTGTGTCTGGTCCAATCAAGCAAAAAACTTGATTGGAAAACTTCCAAGTAATTTTTAAATGACAGTGATGAATCTGTTAAACAATTCCTTCCCTGCTTAAATACAGTTGACAGAAGTCCTGCTTTCTAGAGACTATGATTTGATCTCTTTTGGGGGGGAATCTTTTAATTTGGTGGTGTCGTTGCTACAGATGCACTTGTGGAAAAATGTGGAAATGTGAATGTTATGAAACCATTCTGGGAGCTAAAGAGTCTCTCTTCTAGTGTCACTTCTGCCATGCCCAGGTAACCCCAGAGGACATCTGAGAAGGCCACTGTGTGTTAAAGTGAAAGGGCTTCTCTTTGCTAAGTTACTTGTTTAAAATGCTTCTCTTAGTCTCTCATTTCTTTTCTTGATGTTGCTGCTTTATTTCTGATCTCGGTTAACTGCTGGAAATTGTAGTTTTTACTCTTGTTCTCTTGGTCTCATTTGTTGTCTGAGAAGGAGGATTCCTTTTCATTCATTTATTATTTTTATTCCTGTTGATAGCAGGTGAACAGACCCAGGCTCTGACATTGTGTTGTGACAGTGTCTGGCATTGCTGCTGAGACTGGGGCAGTTTCTCAGTGGTTTGTAGGTTGTTACAACACCGGGTCACAACTCCAAGCCTCTGAGGTGGGTGTTGTTTTGCTTTTAGCCTTGTTGGAAGGACTCTAGTGGGTGAGGAGAAGGGAGCAAACCCAACAGAGCCATCTCCCAGAATAATCTCCTGCTGAATTAGAGTTACTTGTACACTTCACCCTTCAAATACCTGCAGGTGATGGAACCTTCTGTGCGATGAGCTTTTTATGCAAGTCAGTGCTTTGCCCGAGTGGAGTTGTGGGGAGTGGCTGTGGTGTTGGTGGGATGACTGAATGCCAGGCAGTTCTCAGGGGCCTCAGCAAGAGCTGTTAACTCACAGGATTTTCAAAGCTGGGCTCTTGAGTGGTGTAGAGCTGGGCTTACTGGTAACCACCTCTCTGTCTGCAGTGCCTGACCAGAAACCAGTCAGCTTTCAAAAATACCTGCTGAGGGTGGAAGTTGTGATGTTTTGATTAATTCAAGATACTTCTATTTCTCTTTAATAACCAGAATGTCCCTCTTATTAGTAGAACTATACCCAGTCACTTTGGGTAATGAAGTAGCAAAATAAGTGCAGAAAGGCCTTTGTTCACTGACACTTTCTTGTAGCACAGGGCAGCACGAGTGATAAATTGCAGAAAAGGAGCCCTCAGCTGCCAGTGCAGCTCACACTGGTCCTGCTGGAGAGGAAATCATGCTTAACATTCTAGAAATAACAGATATTTAAAATGTTTTCAGATGTTAAGCTGTTCATCCAATTAAGACAGTTAAATGTCCACAGCTTTTTTCTCTCTAAAAAGTTGAAACCCGAGAAGAATCTGTAAAAGGCTTATGATGATTTCCTTAGGGGGTTGGAGCACTGTCCTTTTGAAATGTAGCACTGTTAGAAATCTTTAATTGCTGAGTAATCCTCAAAGGAATCACACAAAGGAAAGTATCAGGATTACACTTGTCAGGCTTTTGTTCTTTATCAGTATTAATGTTATCAGGCAGCCCCAAAGCTGAATGTCACCGCACCCTCCACATTAAGTCTGGTTTGCTTTGCCTTTTTTGATTATGTTTTTTTTTTGCCAATTACTTGCATTTTTGTAACTTAGTCAAGCTATGTCTACTTCATTTGCTAAAGCTGTAAGTTATTGCAAAACTATTTCAGGTGAATTCAGGTTGGTGTCACCTCAGGTTCACTGTGCACAGTCCAGAGCTCTGGGAATTGGTTGGGTTCAGGAACAGAGCTGGAAGATATGGCCCTGGAAGGGGAGGGTTTCTTTTCATCTTTCACCTTTTATCTTGGTAATACATTACTAAAAATTATTTTCCTAGCAGCATCTTAGGTGTGAAATTGTAATTAAGACAACCAAAGCCAAAAACATCCAAACCATCCAGCAAAACTCCTGATCAACCAAAACCCAACCCAAAGCACAAACTGCCCCAAAGGAGGCAGGGGAAGCCCAGAGGAAGGAGTTCACATTTGCACAGATGAATTGCTGTAAGACTGAGATGAGAAGCTCAGTGTCCTGGTTTCCAAACCCATTGTAAGAGTGGTTTTGGCTGAATTTAAACCACTGAGCTAAGCCATCCAAAGGGACTTTGGTTTCCTGCAAGCATCGTCACTGAGCGAAGTTACTGAGTTCTGTTTTTCAGATTCTATACAATGATTTATTCTTTTATCCACAACAATTTCTCTTTTATCTTTATTTGCCTCAAGTTCTAAACAGCTGATGAAAGTAGGAGACTGCTCATAATTACAAATTGTTGTGGTACAATTCAGTGTTCTCATCTCTGGCTGGGAAAACCACAGCCCAGCTTTGACAGGATCTGGCATTAAATTATCTGGCGTTCATGTTGTGTGGGTAACATTTGGCTTTGTAGCTGCCTCATAGCACTGCAGAGTGGTTTATCTCCTTGGCCACATTCTTTGTGGAGAGTATTAGGAACTTTGATGACAGATAGTGATAGAAATTGTGACCTGCTGGGTTTCAGACAGGTGATCTCATGCATTATACTGTTGTTCCTTAAGATATTTTGTGCCTCCCTCCTGCTGCCAGCTGAACTCCCTTGTGATACTATGTGCTGGTGTCCAGATAGCAACTAATTCTTGGTACACCTGATCCCCCACAGGGACAGTTTTTTTACTTCCCTTGCCTCCTGCTCCTTTCTCCCTCCCATTTTGAGGAATGCTGCATGGATCTAGGCTGGCTGGGGAAACAGCAAGGGTTACTAGTGCTTCCACTTTGACCTTGGTAAAGGCACAAGGCAGTTGATGGCAAAGGAGATTTTTCTTTTGCCCTGGTAGTAACTTTTTTTTTTTTTTTTTGCAAACATTAATAAATAAAAGCCAGAGAGGGAGAGGGAGAAGTGTGATCCTTGTCATCCTCATCAGAATGCCTGGAGTGCAGTGAGTCCAGAGAAGGGAAGGGAGCTGGGAAGGGGCTGGAGCAGCAGGAGCAGCTGAGGGAGCTGGGGGGGCTCAGCCTGGAGAAAAGGAGGCTCAGGGGGGACCTTCTGGCTCTGCAACTCCCTGACAGGAGGAGGGAGCCGGGGGGGTCGGGCTCTGCTCCCAGGGAACAAGGGACAGGATGAGGAAACAGCCTCAAGTTGCACCAGGGGAGGTTCAGGTTGGGCATCAGGAGGAATTTCTTCATGGAAAGAGTTGTTTAACATTGGCAGGGGCTGCTCAGGCAGGTTTGGAGTCCCCACCCCTGGAGGTGTCCAAGGAAGGACTGGCCATGGCACTCAGTGCTCTGGGCTGGGGGACAAGGTGGGCATTGGGCACAGGGGGGACTTGATAATCTCAGAGGTCTTTTCCTCTTAATGATTCTGTGAGTAGTGGGAGCAGAGTCCAGTGGAGGCAATGGGAAGGGTTTCTGGGGGAAGAGTCAGCAGTGGAGGGTGGGGAAGAAGGGTCTTGATAAAATTCCATCCAGGTTTGTTGTTCCTGTGTGTGGCTGAGTGAAAAGCAATCAGATTGATCTCTTCTTGGAAAGTATTCCAGCAGTTTCTTTTGCACTGTGGAAATCCAGGTGTAATTCCCCCTAAGAGGAGCGGGCTGTGCCTGTCTGTCCATGGCATTGTACTTCCAGATCCTCTTCAAACCACATGGATAAACGTGATGGCTTTGGTGGGTGTTTTGTGTGTGCACCTCAGATGACTTCTGACATGGCTTTTGGTGGTGTTTTGACTCTGGTGGATTAGGGGAGCAAAACGTGTGAAACTTCCCTCTTTTCTACAGCCATATTGAAATAAAAGGAGTGAAACTTAAATGCAGGAGGTCAGACTGTTATCAGTTCCCTTCCCTGCTTTAATCTTTCTCTTCTCTGTCCCTTAATGATGTTCACTGCTGCAAAAGGACTGTCAGTGCACTGCTACAAACTGCAGGCTCAGTCCTTTTGGGAGTACCTGTAGCAGGACTCCATCTGCCTTAATTACAAAGGGTAGCAAGCTTAGCCTTCTTTAATTTTATATATATTTTAGATGACACTTGCACGAAACCACATATAGATACACAAAGTACGACTTACATGTGCTAGTGTGTGTCTGTAAGTCTTTCATGGTTTTTTTTGATATATATTCTATAAAAAAACGAGAGGGAGGTTTGGATTCTTCTTTGCACACAGCAGAAGGGCTGGATGTCCTCAGTCACGGGGTTAACTTGGCACAGGAAGGATTGCAGGAGGTGGTTGTTAGAACAACTTTGAAGAGTACATGGTGTACTGAGTTCATCCGCTGGCACTGCTCCCACAAATAGCATCGATTTGCAGCTTGTCTGGTTGTTCTTCCCACTCATTCATTGCTTCCAGCAGCATCTCCTCCTTTGTCCTTTTCTGATACAAACAAGTTGGTGTTTCGGGTCCTTCCTCGTGGCCGGAGGAAACACCCATGAGAGGGGCATCCTGTGCTGCTCCAGGAGCAAATGGGCTGAAGGGGGGGTCTGAGTTTAAACCTGGAAAAAACATCATGTTGGATTGCCCTTCATGGAACATTGATGATGTTACATCACTGTCTTCAGTTGCAGCAGCAGTTCCTGCCCTTGTCTGGCAAAGGCTCTGCTGTGAAAATGTGTGGCTGTTTGGTGTCTGTTGGCCCTTGAGGTACAGGTGTGTCACCTGTGCAGCTGACTTGCTACCTGCCCCTTCTCTTGAGCCTCCTGAACCATCAGCAGATGTCAGTGTTGATGTTTCTTCTTCTTATCCCTCCACTGGTGCATCTGCACATCCTGTCATCCCCTGTGTGTCCTGCTGTGCTGGTCCTTCCAGGCCAGATGTTGTGTGAGGAGGGAGTGAGGAGGCACTTTTGGGAGATGGGCCTCTGAGCCCACTGTCTTTTCAGAGGTGGGTGGGTGTCTGTGCACCCCCAGTGACACCCAGTTGTGCTGGGGAGGGTCTGCCCCAAGTGCTGCCCCTGCACAGGACAGTCCATGCCACCCTTCACAGAGGCTGCTGCTGGGAGCTGAGCTTGTGCTGAAGAGAAGAAAATACAAGTGTCAGAGTAATTAGCAGCCAGTGACTGTGGCTGTCATGAAGGAGGGTTTGGAAAGTGAAGAGTTTAAGCTAAATAATTTAATAATCCTTGGGGTTCTACCTGCTTCCAGAGTCGTCTTGTCACAGATGCTTTCACTTGTGTGATGCTTTCACTGGTGTCAGCACAAGGGCTGAAATGAGTTACCTTGGTGAGGAACAATTGCTACTTTTTGTGAGCTGGCAGCAAGGAAAAACTGATATGAGAGGAGGAAATAGGATGTGTGAGAGGATGACAGATCCTTGGTTGGAATGGAAGCCATAATGAAGAGAGACTGAAGGCAGTGTAATGCAGAATGGATGGGGATGCACAGGAAGAGCCCCTGCTGTAAATGTGGCCCTGGCTGAGGTCAGGGAGAACAGACCTGTGACTGCAAACACGGCCCTGTTGACTTGTGCTGCTCATTCAGACTGGACATCCTTGTGCACTGGACATGATGGAAAACTCACTTGGAAAGGGATAATCTGCACAGGAAACTATTTGGAAATCATTTGCATTTAACTGTTAAAAAAGTCATCCAATAGTTTGTTAAAGTGATGCTGAATTTGCACCAAGAAGCAACATTTCCTTGCCAGCAGATCTGGCTGAGTCCTCCATGAGGTCTCAGAGATGCTGGAGGCTGAGCAGGAGCAGAGCTGTGCACACAAAAGCGAGGCTGTGCACACAAAAGAAAATATTCCAAGTGTCTGTTGAATGTAGCTCAGAAAGGAATTTTGAGTAATTAGACCAACTCGCAGAACATGCCACTTGTTAGTTTTTACTTTCCAACTGTAACTGGGAAAGCTGTAAGAACTGTCAGGAATGAGTGTTGGAAATGAAGTCAAAGGAGGTCGTGAGAATATAAATTGCTTTTCCCCTTCCTTTAGGAGATTTACAGTAACACTTTTTCTTTGGGAAGAACTTGTAAGCCAGGATTGTGAATCATGTGCCTTGTACAGGATGGAGGCAGCAAACCTGATTTTGTCACTGTTTAATACTGAACTAAGAGAAGGTGTGAGAATCATGGAATCCCAGACTGGTTTGGGTTGGAAGGGACCTTAAAGATCATCCAGTTCCACCCCCTGCCATGGGCAGGGGCACCTTCCACTAGACCAGGTTGCTCAAACCCCCAACCTGTCAGAATTAATTGAAACAGTGCAAACAGCAGAGATCTATTTATAGATTTCTTTTTGAGGGGGAGAGGGGGAGGATTGGAGTGTTTTTGTTTGTTTTATAAGTGTTGGGATCAACAGAACCCAACAGTGCAGGAGGACCCATCACTGGTGGTCATATCAGTTACGAGAAACACAAACACTTAACACTCAAAATTGTTCTGTGCTCCCTGAGTCAAATTATTCCAGCATTTGGGACATTGCAATTCCCTCGAATTGGAGGGAATGGAAGCCAGGGCACTGATGGATGGCAGATTCCTAAGGTTGGGATGGAGGCAGAGAGGGGACTTGCTGCTTCTGTGAATGTGGAGCCAAAGGGTCAACCTTGGAGATGACGGAGCAGTGAACGGAACATGGAACATTTTTTGAAGGGCTGCTGAAATAAAGCACAGCAGGATTTCAGAGAGATGGATTCCCAAGTGGAAACAGCACTGCAATGTGCATTTGCTGAGTTTTATGATATGAGAGAAAACCAAACAGCACTGGATAACAAGGTGGCAAAGGGAGAACAGCAGGAGGGGGGTGGGTCAGCACTCAGGGAGCTCCAGGAAAACTGGAGCGTTGTGTGAGGGAGAGAGGAGGAACAACGGGAAGAGGAGCCCAGAAATGGGCAGTGAGGTGGAACATGTTTAAGGCTTGTAACTAAGGAGGGGGAATGGATGTTAAATGAGAAGAGCAGAGATGTACAACTGCCTGGAGCAAAAATGATCCTGTTGGCTTGAGTCTGAGAAGAAGTGGGAGAGAGTCACTGGCTCTCCTTTGCACTGGAGCAAATGCTGTGGCTGTGTTCAGCCTGGCAGGGATGAGTGATGCTAATAGTAGTCTGGGAAGGAGCTCAAAAGAGAGCCTTGGGTGATTATGAAACCAAATGTATAAATAAATGCTCTCCCCAGTCAGGTTAAATAAGATCTGGAAGATAATAATGCTATTTCTTGAGACATTTGTTTATTAACGTTGTTGTGGAGGTGGTTTTGTGGTGTTTGCTGCAGCTGTGGTGGGTGATCAGAATTTTAAATGGCCCTTTTTATGATCAAGGAAATAATCTTCTGGGGTTGATCTTCTGATCACAAGTGGTTTTTATTCCTGTTAAAGTTCAAGACAGATCTCTGAGGATTGTACTATTTAAAAACCTGGAAAAACAAGAAAACTTGCTCAAAAGGTTCACTGGGTAGAGGAGCCCAAGGATTTGAATGTGGCTTAAGACTGAAATGATTTTAAATAGTCACGTTGCATGAAACTTTTTTTTTTCCAAGCAAAAATAAAAATCTCTGAATAGTTGACATCTCAAATGGGATATTAAGAATAAACACAAGGTAGAAAAGTATCCTTTTCAGAGGGAGAACTATGAGTCAATGTTAAAATGGTTTTGATCTCCAGAAAAGGTGAGAATAGTCGAACACCAGTTGGATTTGGCAGATTCCCATGTGCAGGAAATGTAGAACCAGTGCAAAGAAGGCTCTGAACCACAGGGTGTGAAGAGGGGAGAATGTAGTGAAGGTTGAGAATAATCCCACAGATGGTCCAACTGGCACATGAGAGCCCTTGGATTTCCAGTGAAGGGGAAGTATTTTATTAAGCATGGAATTCTGGAATGATTTGGGTTGGAAGGGACCTTAAAGGTAATTCCATTCCATCCCCTTGCCATGGGCAGGGACACCTTCCCCTATCCCAGGTTGCTCCAAGCCCTGTCCAACCTGCCCTTGACACTTCCAGGGAGCCACAATTATTAAATAGATAATTGGGATAATTAATAAATTGAGAGATTGGGAGCTGAGATGATAACAATAAAGAGGAAAGCACAATTTGTATTTCTTAGTGTACAGTGCCTGGGACCCAGATATTTTCCATACTGGAATATTGGGGTGTATTTAAATAAAAATATCAAAGGCTTACATAGTACCTCTGGATAAGAATAGTACAAGATCCACTTCCTGTAATTACCTGGGAGTTGCATTCAGTGAATTCCCAGCAGTTGCAGGGGTCTAGAGCACGGGTGGTGCTGCAAATGCCACTTGCTCTGGAGATTTGAGTGGCTCTGTGGGAAGGAGGTTTGGAAAAGGTCTTTGTGTGGCCTCTGCTCTGTTGAAAAGACAAAGTTACAGTTTGAAGGATAAAAACCCTTCCCCGAGGCTGTGTTTAAAGTTAAACTTTAATTCCCTCTTCTCCAAATTTACAAATTTCATCTTTTCTGAAAGGCCTGGGAGCCCCTTGGAGCACAGTTAATTTTATGCACTCATATATCACAGAAATTGTGGCAAAGGATGTCGGACACTTTGAGTGTTTTTCTTCTTGGTACAAATTAAACTCAGTCAGGTGGTGCCTGGCTGGGAGGAAAGGTTTTATTTTAACAGCTGAAACTCTTAACCTGCTTTCAGGAGCAGGAAGGTAAATTACAGAGCCAAAAAACGGTGATAAAAAGCTGGTAATAGGGGAGAGAGATGAAACAGAAGATCTTATACAACCCTTTGGGGAACCTGAAGGAGCTTTGTTTCTCCATAAATGTCTGCACAAAGATGATATTTTTTTTTTTCCCCTCTTCTATATAATTAGTTTAAAATGTGATGACATAACAAAACATCCCTGGCACCTGAGCCAAAAAACAAAGGCTGGGGCTTGCAAAAAGGAGGTGCTTTATATGTGCAGTTTTCCATGCAGAGCAGTTGGTGCTGGTGAAATTCAAGTTGATGTTGGCAGGTTCACTTCAGCTTTCTGGACTAGTGGCAAATTTTTGAGCTGTAGATGTTCTGGTTGGCTGGATTGTCCATTTTGAGCCTTCCAAAAAGGCACTTGGGATGGAAGTGGGGGTCACAGAGTTGTGTGTTTGGAATTGGTTTTGTACTAGGAACAGCAGTGAAAACCTGGGCAGCTGCCCAGCTCAGCACTTGCACAGGGTCTTATTACATTATTCTATTACTATTATATTGTTATATTATTGTTACATTATTATACACAGTGTTCGTTTTGTGTGTCTGAGCCCTTAGTTCTGTAAGGAATTAATTGATAGTGTTGGAATTTGTTGCCAACATAAGCTTTGGAAGAAACTCTGTAAATAAAAAAAAAGCCCCCAAGATCAGTGAAAGAAATAAAACCCCCAACCCCTAAACAACCCAAACAGCTTTAAGCTGATAAATTGTTTCTTTTTCTGCTGGAAAATTAAAAATGCAAAGTCATGTTGACTTGGATTTGAAGTGCCTGTGAATTGTAGTTAGGGAGGGATTTTTCTGTTTGTGTTTTTAACCTTAGTAATTACAGCTACTACAGTGACAACCATTTATTTTTTGAAATGGCTGATCTATGGATTTTAAGCCCAATAAACATTGCCTGCTGCCAGAACTCCCAAAACAGAGCACCAGGCTGTTCCTAAGCAATTAAATGTTGTAGATCAGGCCTGAGCTCCCAGTGACTCCATCTTTCCTGGCAGGAAAACTTATTAGCCATGGGAAGATATTTCCCCAGGGAATTGGATTTCTGCATTTCCAACCAACACAAGAGGCAGTGGCAGGTCTGGGGCTCTGGGATGAGGATTTGGGGAGCAGCTGCATTTTGCTTTTTCAACCCAAGTTTTTCCCCACAAAGGAGAATATCTCATTATTAATTCTCATTGTGTCACCAGCTTATTCAAAATTCTGCTCTCTATAAAATAAAAGTTTCTAGGTGAAATAATTGGGCACTGGGCAGGTAGCATTGGCACCCTGGCACAGGTTTTCCTTTCCTGGAGATACACAAAACCTGTCTGGACACAATCTGTGACTGCCTCAGGAGACTCTGCTTGAGGGGGGAGGTGGCACTGGATGGTCTCCAATGGTTCCTTCCAGCCTGAACCATTCTGGGATCCCTGGTTACACATCACAGGTGCACAGTACGTGTAAAAAAATTAACAACTAATGGAAAAGCAACACTCACTTCTGGCCAAAATGTGCTGATTTGTCCCTAGAATCCCAGACTGGTTTGGGTTGGAAGGGTCCTTAAAGCTCATCTTATTCCAACCCCCTGCCATGGATAGGGACACCTTCCTCTGGCCCAGGTTGCTCCAAGCCCTGTCCATCCCTTTGTTTAATTTTTAGGAAGTCTTGATTATTTCAAGGTTGTTGGAATTCAGGTTCCAGGGGGACAACAGAAGTATTTCAGGGAGGCACTGAGGCAAGAGTGAGCAGTAGAGAAGTGGGGTGTTCCTGGCTCCTAAATGGCTTTGTCACCATCCAAACTGGTGGATGAAGAGCTCTCAGCCTTGTTGTGGTGCTGAGCTCACTCTGTGCCTCTGGTGGCTGTCCTGGCACGTGTTACAAGCAGCTCCTTCCCTCCCTCTGGAGATGCTCCCTGTGGGAGAGCTGCCAGAGCTCAAACCAGACTTTCCCTTGTAGTAACATCTCTCTGGGGCTGGGGGTTCTGGTTCTGCAGAACTGTCCCATGGCAGAGGGTTTGCCTGAGAGCTTTGGGGTGAATTTGCCCGTGGCAGGTCGTGGTGCCCCCCATAGACCCCCGAGGGGCAAACAGGGCTCTGCTCCGGTCGTGTGCGAGCAGAGCAAACAGTTCCTGGGGGTGGTTCAGTCTCTGCACCCCGACATTTGATTTCTGCAGCCTGCTGTGAGCTGTTGGTAATGCTGTTGGTGATGCTTTGGCTCTGCCCTTGCAGGTGGAGGCACTGACCCACCAGCCCAGAGCCACCACGGTGCACGCTGTCAGGGATTCCGAGCTGGCCAAGCTCCCGGAGGGAGCCCTGATATCCATCAAACGCAAGTTCCCGCAGGTAAGAGAATTAAAAGTGGTGCTCTGTCTGTCTCAAAGATGTCTGAGAGGCTCAAACTCCCCCTTAGCACCGAGTCCTCTGGGTTTGCTGGTTGACTGATGCATGCTGAGAAAACACTGTGTTCTCCTCGGCTGCCTGAGCGGATCCAGCCCAGACTCCCACCAGCTTTTCCTCCTCTTGTCTCCTAATCAACTGGAGCAGGTTTTATTGCAGGGCTGGCTTGGGTATCTGGAAGGAGTTCTGCTTAAATGCAGGATGTGCATATTTAGCAAAGTGGAAATCACTCAGTGCTGCTGCTGATAGGAAATGGAAGTTTGACTTCTAAAATCACTTTAAATTGTTGTTGCTCATTCATCGTCCCCACTGGGGCTCCAAGTCAGCACTTGTTTCTGTGTACCTTTATTTCCAGAGCTTTGATATTTGGGGGTTGGTTTTCCTCTTCCTGCCTTTTTAGGCTGTCAATCCTCATTCTGCAACTGCCAGAGCTGTCTGTGTCCTAAAGACTGTGATTGCTCCCTTTGAATCCATCAGCTCATCCATCTTCTTTAATTCATTTGACATTATACCTCTCCCCTGCAAATCTGGAGACTGACGGACTTGAAATTTAATTCTTTGGTCCCTAAGAGCATCAGGGACATTAAACTAAGCACTAAATCATTGCACTGGCCTTAGAGGCAATTCTTTAATGCTGTTACTTCAAATTATTTCTGATTTTTCTTTTTGCTGTCTTTAAGATATAGACTTTTTTACTAGATTTCATAAAAAAAAAACACCCCACCACCCTACAAAAATAACAAACCTAATTAAAATACTTGCATTCTTTTGCTTTCCTAGGACCTATAATAACTTTTAAAATTATTTTTTTAAATGTATAATATAAAGCCTGTGTTCATGCATGTTCAGGTTACCAGAAGTGTGGGGGTTTGTCTGTATTATTGCCAGGATAATTTCATCATTTTGAGTTTCATCAGGTGTTCGGGAGTTACGTCAATGAAAATTAATCTTCCTCGTTTCCCTGTACACATTATTTTTGCTTCAGTGTTTCTGAACTTCTCTTGGGGGTGGTTAAGGCAATTCTGGTTCCTGGAGTTCACTTGAACAGTCCTCTGAGTCCATTCCTCTCTATTTAATGGGAGAGATTTCCTGCCCCAGTGGTGAACTGGGAGCAGGGTGTCACCTCTGCACACAGCTACCCCCAGCCTGGGTGGGACAGTGTGACCTCCTCTCTGGGCTGGCCCTTTCGACTCTCACTGTCCTTGTGACTGATCAAGGAGGGAGGAAACGAGCCAGGGAGAATTTAAACCCACCCTCCTGCTTGCACAGTGGGTGATTTAAGTGTTACTAATAAACATGGAGACTGTAAATTGCCAGGATCGTGGTTTGGAAGTTTAACCTCATCTCATTCCACCCCTGCCACGGGCAGGGACACCTTCCACTGGCCCAGGTTGCTCAGAGCTCAGTCCAACCTGGCCCAAACATTGAGCAGTGCCCTGAAGGCTGCTCTGCACAAAGGCTGAGTTCTAATTCTGCCTTTTTATCTGGGGCAAGAATTTATTTCAGTGTCTCTTTTCTGTCTCTTCCCCTTTCCCATTCTGCCAGCTGGCAGAGTTGTTTTTCCCTGAAGAGTGATCTCTGTGGAGCTGTGAATCTCTTTGCTCTGCAGTTCAAGTTGAGCTTGAGTGTTACATTTATAGTACAAATCAAAACATTTATTTGTAAGAGAAATCAAATGTCTTCCCATGTCTAAAGAATACAGACTCAAATTCCTGACGTTTTTCAGTATGGAATTAGTTTTCTCTAGACTTGCACATAGTGTGGCTAATTAGTTGCAATGAAACAGAAATGCTAAAATGGATATTTTAAGGAAATGTGTTGCAAAAAAGGTTGTTAGAGAAACACATTCATGCTGCTGTTTGAGGTCTCCAAATTCTAAATAGATGTTAAACTGGTACAAAAAAAGTGAGAACTTAGACTTCTTTTTTTTTTTTCCTATGGGGTTATTTTAGAACCATCACTAGAAATAGAAAGAGGAACATAAGATAGACTTTATGTAGGTGATTTGTGCAGTTAATGCCTTCAGACTCTCTTAAGAACTTGAGATAAAATATTTTTATAAGATTTCAGAGTTCTTGTGCCTTGGTTTGGGGTGGAAGGGATCTTAAAGATCATCTCATTCCACAATAGGTTAGAAAGTTGGGAGATAAGTAGAACATACAGACTCAACTTTAAAGGCTTTTGCTGGAGAGAATTGTTTGAGCTGAAAACTCATGAATTGCATCCAGAGGACAGAGGCTGGGCAGCTGTTCCTGAGAAAAAGAGTCCAGGCATTGGGGAATCAAAAGCTGCCCATGCCAGGATGGTGTCAGGCAGTTGCAAAAAAATAAACTGTGTTAACAAAAGTGGAGTGAAGAAATCCTGACATTCTCCCTGATGCTGGAAAAGCTTCAGCACCAGCCTGTGGCAGCACCTTTGAAGGCAGAGGCAGAGCAAAGGAGGAGTCTGGAGGACAAAAAGGCAGCGGAGAGCTGGGTAGAAATACTGCCCTATAAAGACAAAAAGCCTGTGAAAGGTTAGGGGAAGATGGGGTAGCTATTTTCAGATGTGTAAAGTTGTCTTTGCTAGAAAGGGCAGAAGCTGCTCACAATACTGGAACGCAGCAGCTGGGACTGAACTGAAAGGGCAGCAGTTGGGTGGTGAGAAAAAGCTGATTCTGCTCCCTAGAAAGACTAAAAGATTGTTACTTGTTTTTATAATCCTTTAAAATGATCATTGAAGTGATGCTTAGTGCAGAGCAGAGGGATGGGCCAAATGAATTCTCTCTGTCCTATTTTTCTCAGCTGTTATTCTGGTGGAGTGATTTATACACAGGTTTATGATGTTGTTTTCCCCATTCAACCAGAAGTAATAAAGTAATGAAGGGATAGCAGGTGCAATAGTTCTGAAATAATTGGCTAGGTAGCAGGAGCTGGCTGGTGATTCAGTGCTGTGGTGGAGGATTTCCCTCCTGGTCCTCTGCAAAGCAGAAAACCACCTTTTAGGGAGGAAAAAAAGCAACTCTGTCTCTATCAAACCCCTGCTCCTGCACTGCCCGGAGAGGGTAAGTTATGAGCCTTACTTGGTGAATGATGGTCAAGCATTGGTGCCTGTCCCCTGAGTCCCTCCTAGAGGAATGCCACACCAGGGATAACTGGGATTTTTTGTGATTCTCTTGGCAGATCCCACAGACCCTAAAGAGTGTGTAAGTTAAGAGCCAAGAACTGGGCAGTGCCTGAGCTTGAGTTCCCTTTTCCGTTACCCTTGAGCTTTACTGTTTCTTGTCAAAGGTGAAGAACACTTTTAATTCTAGGATGTAGTGAGGATTTAGTGGATGGACTTCATCCTGCAGCCTTTTCCCCAGCCATGCTGTGTTTGTAGGTGATCCAGAAAGGTTTCCAGCCCTGGAATGTGTTGTAAGAAAATATTACCTGATGGGGAAGAAAACTGTAGGATGTGAGTGGTGCTTGACAATAACAACAGTGTAAAATGAGGAAAATCATGCTCTGTTAGTCCAGGCAGTAATTCCAGTTCCTTGAGCTGTGATGGACAATCTGGAAAAATGGCAGGGCTGATCCTTGGGGAAGCTCCATGTGCTTGTCCTCTGTTTTGTCTTCTCTCCTGACCAGCTGCTTTGGTCCTGGGAGAGACAGAATGCTGCTCTGCTGGGATCTTCCATGTGACCCACTGTAGCTCAGGTTATTCTGAGGGCTGAACCAGATGGGTGAGGATGGGGAGTCTGATCTCAGTTATAAATAACAGCCAAAATTCCAGAGTGTGTGCCTAGAAATGACAGATGTTGACTTCTAGATCCTGCTCAGTCTGCACAAGTCAAATCTACATCGTCTGGCTTCTCAGGAAAGCATCTTCAACCTTGATTCGCTCTGGACATGGCATGCTGGACATTCCCAATGGAAGTGGTGCATGGTGCCAAACTTCTCCTTTGTTTTCTCAGCCCTGGTGCCCAGAGCTCTCCAGCACAGCCATCAGGGCACTCTGCCAGCCCCAGCATTTGCTCGGCGACAGCCTCCGTGTCGCTCCTGGTGCCGCTCGAAGCTTTCCAGCCTTTCAGGAGCGAAGGGAAATTGATTCTTTCTATTTTCATCCCTGCCTTCAGTTCTGGAAAGTAGGACAGGGAACCAGCTCACGATTCCTGGCACTGCAAAGCAGCGTCGAGGCAGCAGCGAGAGCTCAGAGCCTGTGAACAGATCACAGAGATGTTCTAACGTCGCTGCAGAGCTGGGATCACGTTTCCTAGATTAGCTTTGCCTCTCCTGAGCTGAGAGAGTTTTTTAGAATTCTAACTTGAAATTTAGACCTGCTGGAGCTGATGGAAATTGTGCTGAGAAATTGCTTGGGAGCTGTGGGGGCTGAACTGTGAGACAACCTTTGGCATGCTGAAAAATAGAAGGAGTTTTTTCTGCATCTTTCTTTTAATTCTCTAAGTTTGCCCCTGGGGTTTAAATATATTCAGAACCCATCATCCATCTCCAGCTGGAGTTCTGCTATCTTTATATGTGCATTTTAACCAGAGCCCTTCTGAAGTGGCTGGAGCCTTCCCCAGGGTTATCTGCCTTACAAAGTGAGCTCAGCAATGTGCTCTCTTTTCAAAGTGCTCCCCTCAGGCAGCGGGAATATTGTGCGTCATTACTTGAGCTTGATGTGGCCCTGTGGAATAGGTCAGGAGGGGCTGTGCTTCTGGATTTTTCTGTGTTTGTTCTCATGGGCCATTAAAATAAGTGTTCCTTGACTGCAGCAGCAGTGGAGGTGAAAAGAAGGGAAGGAAGGTGTTCAGTGGAAGCACCATGGTCACCCAGGGTGGGCAGGCAGGAGGGAGTCCTTAATCAGAGCAGCGATGCCCGAGTGACGTTTTTCTTCGAGAGTCGATTGATCCCAAGCCTTGAAAGCTCAAAGAGCCTCAGGATAAAGCTTCAGTTCCCCTCTGTGCTTTAGCAGCATTTGTAGAGGTGCCAGGCATTGCTGTGAGGGAGCATTTAGGATTTGCTTTGTCACAGCACTGATCAAACCGCCGGAAGTTTCGGTTGGAGACCCCTCACTAAGCTCCTGATTCCGGGACAAGCCGGTGTTTATCTGATCTGGGGCCATGGGAAGCTTCAATAACAACCTCATTTTATTCAAGCTGAGGATCTAATTCACTTCTCCTCCTCCCTTAATAAAAGCCCTTAAGAAAGGTGGTGGAGAATAATCTCTGCTCCTGGAAAGCACTTCCCGAGCAATGAACCTGCTGCTCCGTGGATTTGTGTGGGTCAAATGGCTGATGGCATTATTTCACCCCAACTGCTTTGCCTCTGTAGAACAGCAAGCCCTTGGCAGCCCTGTTTTCCATGCCAGCTCATTCACAGTGGGTCTCTGGGTGGCACAAAGCCCTTTTCTGTGTCCTTTAACTTGATCACATTTGGGTGTGAAGGTCTCTAACACCCTGCTGTGAAGGCACCAGTGAATTGTTATTTAATATATTTAATTTCTTCTCTCTGGTGAGCAGGGACAGGACCCGAGGGAACGACTAAAGCTGTGTCAGGGCAGGGTCAGGTTGGATCTCAGGAAAAGCTTCTTCCCCCAGAGGGTGGTTGGCACTGCCCAGGCTCCCCAGGGCAGTGGGCACAGCCCCAAGGCTGCCAGAGCTCCAGGAGGGTTTGGATGATTCTCTGAGGGACAGGGTGGGATTGTTGGGGTGCCTGTGCAGGGTCAGGAACCTGACTGAATGATCTTTGTGGATCCCTCCAATTTAGGAGGTTCTATGATACAGTATCCTGTGGATCTAATCTAAGGGAGCCCTACAGGGTGACTGAAGTTTTACAAGCTAAACTAGAAAGTATCTTATTTTTAGACTTCAGTATCACTGGAGAGTCTCCACAGCTCACCTGCAGGGCACCTGGATTGCTGGGAGAAGAGCCTGGGTGTGTTGGGTCTGAGCAATGGTGGAGGGTCCAGAGAGCAAAATCCCATTCAGATTTGTAGGGTTGCATGTAACTGTTGGTTGTACAGGACTGACACTGCCACGTCAGGTTTGTTCCCTGCTGCCTTCAGCTGAGGCTGCTTTCCTGGCCCAGGAACCTGCAGGAAGACAAGGCTGGCAGGGATGGGACTGTCCTTCCTGGGGCCCAGCCCTTTGCTTCCTTGCACAGCAGCTTTGATTTAAAATCCCATACAATGAAAGCTGAGCCCTGGTGCAGGGTGATGAGGTGATGGATGTATCTTTTAGTTTTTGTTTTTGTTCTTTTGTGTGTTTTGTTGTTATATATGTTTCTTCTGTTGTAACTAAAAGGGATGTGTACTGCACAGTCCTTACAGCAGTTGGTTGTTGCTTTGAGTTTTGGATATTGGTGTCCATTTTGTGAAGTTTTTCTCTGATTTAGAATCGTGAAATCCCAGAATGTGTTGAGTTGGAAGGAACTTTAAAGCTCATCTTCCACCCCCTGTCATGGGCAGGGACACCTTCCACCAGCCCAGGGTGCTCCAAGCCCTGTCCAACCTCGCCTTGGACACTTCCAGGGATCCAGGGGCAGCCACAGCTTCTCTGGGCAACCTGTGCCAGGGCCTCCCCACCCTCCCAGGGGGAATTCCTTCCCAATATCCCATCTCTCCCTGCCCTCTGGCAGTGGGAAGCCATTTCCCCTTGTCCTGTTCCTGCAGGCCCTTGTAAATAGTCCCTCTCCATCTTTCTTATAGGCTCCCTTCAGCTACTGAATTCCTCTAAATCCAAAGTTATCTAAGATGGGAACAAGCTTTGTTTGGAACAGTTGTTATCCATCAGCAGATGGTCAATTTGCCAGACAATCCTTACTGTTCACAGAACAAAATAAATATCCATAGGAAAGTATTCTCATGAAAATCACATTCCAAAAGGGCTCATTATAAAACAACTCTTGAGTTTCTCAGTTGAATAGGAACAAAAGCTTTAACCAGAACCTAGCCTTGCAAGATTAGCAGGGCTGGGTCATAGTTTGAAATATTAAAGTGGATTATAGGAAATACAGCACTGCAGAGTGACTGCAGCCTCTTGGTGTGGGAATTACAGTGGCTGTAGAAGCCCCAGACCTGAGGGAATGGAGCAATCAGCTCAGTGCTGGCACCATCAGCACGTGATGTGGAGCTGAAATCCTGCCTGGCCTTGTAGTTGAGTGAGTTTGTTTTGCAACTGGAATTAATCCTCCCTAAAGTAAGGAAATGCAGTCCCTTGGTGTTTAGTCCTTCCCTGCCATGAGTGCAGAGGCTGCAGGTCTGTTGAGTAATTTAACATTAGTTTAGCAGAGGGGAAATTAATGGTTTCCCAGAGCCTGCTCTGTAGCAGCTGCAGGAACAGACTGTCACCTTCAATAGGAGGGAGCTGGGGGGCTTTGGGATGGTGAGAGAGCCTGAGTGGGTCTTGCTGGGATGGAGTTGATTGAGAAGCAGCCAGGAAAACAACGTGTTTCTGGGTAGATGAGGTGGAGGGTGGTAAGCCAGGTCAGAAAGGTGGAATTGTGCTGAGGAAAGTGCTCTCCAACACCATTTGAGGAACAGAAAAACACTTTATCCTGTTGTGCCCTACACAAGAGTGTTCTGGGTTAATCTGAAAAGGGGGGTGGGGGTGGCAGGAGGAGAAGGAATGGTTTATTTCCCTTGCAAAATGTGTGTCTCGACATCCTGCTCTGGGCCAGGGGGATGGATTTGCAGTTGCAGTGGTGTCCAGGAGAGCAGGAGGCATTTGGGGGCTTTTGGGGAACAGAACTGATGCGCTGGAGCCCCAAGTAGCTTTTGAGATGGAGATTTACTTAGTGTTTTAGACCTGGAAGGTCAGATTTCTTCCTTCTTGTCTGAAAACTCTTTTGCATAAGCTCAGGAGAGTGGGGTTTTGTCTGCCTTGGGGGTATTTTTGATAGTTTTGATAGCATCTTCCCAACCCAGGCTCCAGAGTCCTGACTTGCACCATGAGCCCCTGTAGTGAATATTTAGGTGCTGGCAAAACCCTGTGACCTTCCTGAGTCCCTTCCCAGGAAGAGCCTGGAGCAGTGGGTGGGAAGGTGTGTTCCAAGGACAGGTGGAACCTCAGTTTTAGGGCTCTGTGCACACCTGGCCTGACAGCAAAGATGTCTGATCGATGGCTCCACTGCTCGTTACCAGTCGCAGTGATTAACTCTGATTAACTGATGCTCTCACTGCTAGGGCACCTCCTAATCATGAGGAAGAATTAATTCAACTTTCTCCCAAACTAAACCAAGCTCAGCTCTATCCATAGCACGAGGGATCCAAAACTTGCATTCACTTTGCAGGCAATTAATGATCCTTTCCTAATTTAGAATCCTCCTGGTGTTCCTCCATAAGTCTGGGCTCCAACTCGCTGCCTTCTTGCAGTGCAGATTTGTCTTCAAACCTTGAATTTAAACCACCTGATCCTGTGCCAACAGGAGGTGTGTTTGCAGGGCTGGGTGGTTGGTGCTAGAAGAGACTGTAAAATCCAGGATGTGCCGCAGGGATGAGCACAGCAGATGCTTCCGACTGGGAAGGCTGTGCAGCCCTGGGTGACGGTGACACCATGGAAATGGGATAATTATGCCACCAGAATTCCTGCCTTCCCCCTCTGCCCAAACCCTCACTGCCAATTCCCAGAGCTGTCATAGAATCATTGCACTGTTAAGGCTGGAAGAGCCCTCCAAGATCGAGTCCAACCACCATGTTCACCACTAACCCCCATCCCCAGGGGCCACATCCACGTAGTTTTTGAACACTTCAGGGATGGGGGCTGCACCACTGCCCTGGGCAGCCTGTGCCAGTGCCTGACCACCCTTGCAGTGAAGAAACATTTCCTAATGTCCAACCTAAACCTCCCTTGGTGCAACTTGAGGCTGTTTGCTCCTGTTCTGCCCCTTCATAGCTGGGAGAAGAGACTGACCCCCACCTTGATTTTCCTGTGAAATGCAGCTGAACAGGCAGGGTGGGGATAAGTGACTGGGCTGAATCACAGCCCAGATGTCTGCACTGCCTGCACCTTGTTACCTGCCCTTCTCCAGCCTCCATCTCCTCCAGGCACACTTGGAGTAACTCTTCCCCTTCAATCCTTCCCAGACAGCTCCTAACCCAAGGGCTGATTCCTGCCTGGTTCCTCCTCCTCCCTGCCCAGGCTAACCCAGCCCTCTCCACACAATCCCAGGTCCTCTCCCAGGTCCTTTGGCTTCCTTTTGGCATCATCCAGCTGTGCTGCTGCTTCTCATGCCCTTCTGCTGGGTGGAGTGGGGAGAATGAAGGTGCTTGGGAGCCTGAAGGATGATTTTTGCCTGTTGGTTTGCAGCTCTCCCCAGCTGCCCTGAATTTGGCAGCTCTGCACGGTGAGGGCTGGGTCAGTCCTGGAAGGTTGGGTCCCTTTTTGATGGAGGGATGTGATTTACACTGACTTCTCCCTCAGATAGGTGGACAAGTCTCTTTTAAAGCAAAACACTGCCTTTTTGTGACAGGATGTCTGGTGTCTGTGATATAAAACCCCATGGAAATTTCAGGCCAGTTCTTAGCTCCGATCCCAAACTGATGTTCCTGCGACGTTGCCATGACTGCAACAGTGACTCATCCCATTATGGTTTGCAGCTTTCTTGTTGTACAAAGTCACCAGGGAAATAATTTTCCCTATCTATACATCCCAAGGCTGTAAGGTTTGCTCCAGCAAACAAGACAAATAATATTTCCCAGTAATAGGAGCAGCCAACTGGAAAATGAGACCAATAGGTTCTATTCTTAGTTCCATCATTAACCTTGGACATATTTTGTAACTTAGCTGGAGCTCTCCTTAGCTGCCTGTAAAGCAGAAAAAGTTATAAATACAGGAGATGGTTTTAGTAAGTAATTAAAATTCTGTTGCTGAAGTGCTTCAGAAGTGTAAAATGTTCATAGCACCTCCCAAAACTGCTGAGGGAAGGTCCTGCTGTGCTGGTGCAGGTTTAGGTGAATGTGAGCTGGGTGTAGTGAATGTGTTTGGGGCAGGTCATCTCCCTTGGGAAGGACAATCAGTCTCATTTTTATTAAGGATTCCCTTTGTCCTCCCTGCTCCCCACAGCTGGGGCAGTTTCCCGTAGCTCCACCAGCGCCGTTCAGCAAATCCCAGAACCACAGATCTTGGAGGTGCTGGAGTGCTAACGAGTCGTGTGGTTGGGTGATTGTCAGCTTCTCTTATATTTTAGACAAATGGAAGTGTTTTAGATCCTGTGTGAGATTCCAGGATGAGGAAGGAGGAGGCTGAGAGCTTGTGTGCCATCAGGAGCCACCGTCACTCCGACATCACTCGGTGGTGGCAGCGGGTTGAGCTGCACCGGTGCTCTTGGTGCAGCTGGTGTGGGCACTGTGTCTCTGCTCTTGGGGCTTTAAGGAAGTTTAAATTGGGTCACTGAAGAGATTTGTTGATGTGGTGTCCCCAGGAGCTTGCAGTTATGGGACAGAACTGGCACAGGGTGCCCAGAGAAGCTGTGGATGCCCCATCCTTGAAAATGTTCAAGGCCAGGTTGGACGGGGCTCGGAGCAACCTGATCCAGGTGAAGATGTCTCTGCTCACTGCAGAAGGGTTGGACAAGATGGGCTTTAAAGGTTCCTTTGCCCCAAACCATTCTCTGAAATTCCCAAAATAACCTTGTTTGGCTCTTCCTCTCTGCTCACCCTGGGTTGGAAGGCTCCTGTTTGCTCTTTTTCCTTAGTGAACAGACACTTAAAATATATTGGTTCTTCATATCCAGAGTTTCATAGGTCAGGGCAGTTTATTACCTTAGATTTTATTTTTTAAAGCAGGTCATATAAATGATTGTGATGGACATGCTGACCTGTCTCTCTGAAAGATGCCTCCTGGAGTGGCTGTTCCTGTGGGAACAGTGTTTCTGTCAGTCTAGGATCCCAGCTTTCCATGTGCTGCTGCTTGTTTCTCTTGTTAAGAATTTGGGGAAATTTTGTTCTGGTAGTTTTGGGGGTTTTGAGTCCTCATGAGTTATATTGACCTTGAATTATTTGTCTGGGAGAGAATATCTAATGATTGCCCTATTAATTCTTAGTACATTTAAATAACCCTCTTCCCTTATTTGGTAGAACATCTGTGTAGAGCTTTGAGAATAAATGCTGCATTTCCAGGTCTGTCAGTTCTTGCTATTGCAATGATTAGTCTTCTGTTACCCCACTTGTCAGGAATTATTGATTGTTCATGTTGGAGAGAGGCTTGACAGTTTGGAGATACACTTGGCTATTGGAATATTGGTTTATATTGATGTAAATCCTGTTGGAAAAAACAGCTGGGAAAACATCTGTCCCTTCGAAGGTACCAGGCAAACATAATTTGAGGAGGAAAACAATCTCTTAGGCAGTTTGTTCTGATTCTGCAGATGTTTAGGGAGTGTATTTATCCCCTTTTTTTCCAGATGTTTTAAATTGGTTGCTGTCAACCATTCACTTGGGGTCAGATGGAACCTGGGGGTGGATCTGTTGGAGCACATGCTTGAACCTTTTGGAGCCTTTGGCACCTACAAAAGGTGTAGGGGCACAACAGCCACCCAGGAGTGAGAGTAACTGAGAGGTGCAGGTGCCTTGCAGAGAGAAATGAGGAGAACCTGAAATGCAATTGGACATGTTTCCCCAAATAATCAGATTCTTTTCTTTTGTTCCCAAAGCAAGTTAAACATTGCCTCTTGTGGGGTTGTTTTGTTTTCTTGTTTTTCCAAATTAAAGTAAAATAGGGTAAAAGAAATCAAGACAAATGATCAGTCACTGGCTGTTACAGCCAGGAAAGAAGTTATGGCTCTAAACCCTTGTCTCTGTGAGGTTCAACTTGTGAGAGCATCTTCAAGTTTGGAAGTCTGGGTGTGTGGGTGCTCTATTCCAGTACATCCTGCCTCAATGTTTGTTTATTTTTATTTTCTCTCTCTCCCATTGCCAGGTTGTGACTCGACTTATTCACTTGCTGGGAGAGAAGATCCTTGGCAGTTTGCAGCAGGGAGGTAAGACTCATTCCTGGACTCCTTGGGCTTCCTTGGAGCCAGACTTACATTCCTAAATCTGCAAACAGCACATACTTGGAAAGAGAATTTGTCATTAAATTTTGGCCTGGAGAAGAGAAGGCTCCAGGGAGACCTGAGAGCCCCTTCCAGGGCCTAAAGGGGCTCCAGGAGAGCTGGAGAGGGACTGGGGACAAAGAATGGAGAGACAGGACACAGGGAATGGCTTCCCACTGCCAGAGGGCAGGGAGAGATGGGATATTGGGAAGGAATTCCTGGCTGTGAGGGTGGTGAGACACTGGCCCAGGTTGCCCAGAGAAGCTGTGGCTGCCCCTGGATCCCTGGAAGTGCCCAAGGCCAGGTTGGACGGGGCTTGGAGCATCCTGGGCTGGTGGGAGATGTCCCTGCCCATGGCAGGGGGTGGAATTGGATGAGCTTTAAGGTCCTTTCCTCCCCAAACCATCCTGTGATCTGTAACAGCTTCTGGCACAAGTGGATGGTGATTTTGTGTACATATTTTTTTTGGCAGAACATGGTTAATTAAGTGTGGGAATGGAGTGATTTGCAGTTGAGATAGAAAAGTGCTGCTGCCTGTGTGCAGTGAAATTTCCTTGGAATTTCTTGCAAGAGGAATGCAAAGGGCACATTGGAAATAGCAGCTGTAATGGGCTGGAATCAGAGAGCTGTGCTCAGTGGCATCTGCATAGAGACTGACTCAATATGTCTGTACTTGCATTATTTTAATGAATTGTCTGGGAGGAAAGGGTCTGCTATGGGTTGGTTCTGAAGCTTTGTGTTTGTGGCAGCACCAACTCACAGTCTATTTACTGATTGAAGGGAGTAGGAGGAAATATTCCCAATTTGCTTCAGCAGCTTTTAAAAGAAGAGACACATGTTGATTACTGAGGGCGTTGTGGGGTTCTTTGCTGCTGAGGATTGTTTGGGTTTTCTTTGGTTGTGGGGGTTTAATTACTTTTATCATTTTATTGCTTTTATTTTTTTACAATATTCCAAGGAGACTGAAAATGGGGTCACCAACTCTCCTGTCTTGGAGCAGTTTTGAGGAGGGAATCTCAAATTCTGCTCTTTCTTCACATGCTCAGCTTTGTGGGCACAATCAGCTGTGTACAAATGCCTGGTGATAGTTGTGCTTAAACCTCAGTGGCCTTGGCAGGGTCTGCACTGTTTGGGAAATAGGGCAAAATGGGGAAAATACAGAAAAACAGTGAGGGAAATTAGTGCCAGTTACAGGATTCACCACTGAAGATCTGAGGAGGGAAGGGCTGGTGGAGATGAAGGGGTTGAGCTGTGATGTGCAACTTGTTTGAACCTGCAAATATCTTCTTGAAGATCACCAAAAAGAGTTGGAAAAACTATTTCATGTTCTGTGCAGAGCTGTTTGAGGAGACTTAAAATGAATAAGGCAGTTGCTGAATATACTTGAAAAAAAAGTTTATCTGATATTTCTTTGTGTCCTGCAGTGCACTGTTGCTTGGGCAGAGAGCCTTTGAATGGCTTTTCACAGGGTATATCAAGTATTTCCATATGCCCAACTTAAGAATAATGGTACATCTTAGGCCTTTGCTGGGTGAAATGAGATAAGCAGGACGTGAAATCCCAACTTAGATGCCAGAATTTACTGTGTACTTGGAGCTGTGTTGACAGGCATTAGCAGCAGAGTGAGAGTGTCTGAGAAGGTTCAGTTAAGGAGGAAAGAAAGAGTGTGAGAATAAAACCAGTTTGAAGAACATCCTCATCATTTTTCTGCTCTGAGCTATCTGGGAGGATCTTGATCTTTGTAACATTCATTGCACACTTCTGCCAAAAACTGCTTTGCTCTGCCCAGATCTCTGTCCTTACTCATCCTACCAAATTATACTGGAGAAACTTCCCAGTTTCTCTGCAGCTACTTCAGAGCTTCCATATTTCAGTTTGATGCTCCCAAGCCCATATCTGTAAAGCTCTGTAAAAGAAATAAAAACAGGTAGAGATGCACATTCTTTATAGGCACTTGGTTAGAAACAGGTATTTATTTCCTTGCTCAAGAATGCAATAAAACTAAGTGCTAATTTTTGGAGTATTTTAATAGTTTCAAAAGATTTTGGGGTTTCTTTTAGTTCAGCTAATTCTTCTTGTGGGCTAAATCAGAGCCTGTTCCAAAGTTGTGGCTGCTCAAAGGGATTCAACAGTGGTTTTTATCTTTGTCCTCCCAGGTCAGGTAAATGCACATTGCATTTAACCTATTCCTGGCATCCAGATACTCTTAACATTGCCTAACTTCTCCTCACAAATGTTATGGCAGCAGCCAACGAGGATGGAAATCAATCTTTATCCTGTTAAAATGAAACATGTGGGCACTCTCCTGTGGAGGATATTCCTTTTCTCTGGGCTCGAGCAATTCGGTGGCACCTTCCTTCCCGCCCGAAGGTGACATTTCGTTGTTCACAGCCAGCCTGTGGCTTTCTGGGCTGACTGATGGCAAGTGCTTTCCTTCCCAACAGGTCACCCTCTTGGATTACACAGCTCCAGCAGCAAGTGGGATGCTGGGAATCCTGCCAGCAACCTGTCCACGGTGGCGATCATGCCGGTGTCTGAGGAGGTGCCACTGACGGCCTTCACCCTGGAGCTCAAACATGCCCTCAGTGCTGTGGGTGAGTGTTTCCATCCTGCTCCATCCCAGGAAAGAGATCCTGCTTGTCTTTTTAGAAAGGTATGGCCTGTCAGGAGTCACAGGTGGGTTCCTGCTGCTTTAGAGGGGTGGTGGTACATAAAATGATCAGAGGGTTTGAGAAGTTTTGGAGAGACCCCATTGCAGCCTTCCAGTGCCTTAAGGGGGATTGTAAAAAGGAGGGAGGAGGATTTTTTATACAGGCAGATAGTGAGATAGGACAAGGGGGAATGGCTTCCCACTGTCAGAGGGCAGGGTTAGATGGGATACTGGGAAGAAATTCCTCCCTGTGAGGCCCTGGCACAGGTTGCCCAGAGGAGCTGTGGCTGCCCCTGGATCCCTGGAAGTGTCCAAGGCCAGGTTGGATGGGGCTTGGAGCATCCTGAGTAGTAAGTGGCATCTCTGCCTGTGGCAGGTGTTGGATTAGATGGTCTTCGAGGTCCCTTTCAACCCAAAGCATTCTGTGTTCAGGATCAGCCTGTTTCATGACTTCTTGCTTCTCTGTTCCCATCCCTAACGTGCATTTAATTTTAGTGGAAAGCTTTGTGGTCTTAATGACTCAGAAATACTCTCCAGCCTGTCTGGCCCCTCTCTTTGGCTGCCCCCAGCACTCCCAAGGCTGCAGGGACTCCAGGAGACACATCCCACCCCAGGGCACTGTTCCCACAGCACCTGCCTGAGAGTCTCATTCTCTCCAGGTCAGTGTGAGAGTAATTTGGGCCCCCTCAGATGTAAAGGCTCCCCCAGCAAAGGAGTTCCTACCCCGTTTTCTCCTGTGGAGGTAGCACAGTGAGTGGTAAACATAAGACTTGATGGAAGAGGCTTGTGGAAGAGATCCAGATTGGCACTGGAAAGCCAAAGTTTAGTCTGAAATCATGGTCTCGTTTGCTGCCAGCTTGTTTGTCTGTCTCATGCTCACAAACCCATGTATTCAGCTCAGTTGAGTCATTAATTGCTTTATCCATCGGTGAAGCTGCTTGTGCAAGTTCCAGTTGCTCACAAAACCATGTATTTAATTCAGAATTCAGTTTGCACTTATTAATGATGGTTTGACATTCTCTGAACATCCTCTTCTCATCCTCATATGCTGTCACAGATCTCTTCAGTAAATCTCCTGTAGTCCTTTGATGAATTGTTAGTTTGATCTCTCATGGCTTATGATTTTTAAAAGTGCATGTTAGGTGATGCTTGAGGTGCAACCACATGCACTTGTTGGTGGTTTCCATTTTGGCCTTAGTGGTGTCTGGAGCTGCCACTCTTTATTCTGCTTAAAAACTTTCGGGGTGAGCAGGCACAGGAGGAAGCTGCTGGTGTTTGAACTCTTTAACCTTCTGAAATCTGAATTTGTGTGCAGCTTACGGCAGACGGTTCCTCTTATTTTGAGATGGCAGAAAAATGTTGTCTCCACAAGAGAGCCCAGAGCTCTGTCGGAGCTGTGTTGCTAATGGGGACTCCTTAGGGATCTCAGCCAGCTTGTTTTGATGTGTGACAGCACGAGGAACCTGTAAATAAAACAAACAGAAACCCAAGCCGGTATTCCGAGTGAAAACACCCGTTTGAGCTGAAAGCAGCAGGACTGTGCCAGAGGGGGGTTGGTGGGGTCGCTCCTTCCCCCTCCTTTGCTTTGCCTCTCCTGGGCTGCCGTGTGTGCCTGGCAGCTCTGGTGGTACCGGGCACCCTTGGCACCTGCAGTTCCTGCCAAAGCAGAGCAGACGGTGCAGTGGGAAGAGGAAAATGTTGTGGGAAAACACAGCCAGCCGTGTGTTCCCACCCCCTGGCTCCGGCCCCGACCGCGGCATCCCGCGGGTCAGAGAGGGGCAGCTCTGTGCAGTGTGCTGGGCTCTGTGCAGCCTGCTTTGCTTAGCTCTTATTTATCTGCTTATAGTCTTTTTTTTCTCCTTTTTTTTCTCCTTTTTTCTCCCTTTTTCTCCTTTTTTCCTCCTTTTTTTTCTCCTTTTTTTCTCCTTTCTTTCTTCCTCCTTTCTTTCCTCCTTTTTTTTTTCCTCTCTTTTTTTCTGGAAGTGTCCAAGGCCAGGTTGGAGCAACCTGGGCTGGTGGAAGGTGTCCCTGCCCATGGCAGGGGGTGGCACTGGGTGATCTTTAAGGTCCCTTCCAACCCAAACCACTCTGGGATTCCATGATTCCATGTGGTGTGGTGGAGCTTCCTGCTGCTGCCACCTGAGCACTTCCCTGAGCCTCCAATTGTCAGCTGGGCTAATTAGCACTTGGGTGTGACCTGTGGTCAGACCTGCCCTGCATTTCTGGAAATGAGAGCTCTTACTTCATGTGCTTGAGAGGCTTAATTGAAATCTTGTCCTAGGGAAGTCTCAGTGCACATGTTCCTGGATTTGAAGATAAGGACTTTCACTGTGTAGATTTGCTCCTATTTGCATTTTTTTGGTGTGTTTATTTTTTGGTTTTAACCAACAGGGTTTTTTTTTTAATTGTAAATTCTAATCAGATGTTGCTGTTCAACACTTGACTTAACATTTGATCCATATTTACCATATAATTTCATTGCTCTGGGCTTCAAATATGTTCCAGAGCAGTGGAGGGCAGCCTTACCATGTGGGGGGAAAGCAGCTGGTTTTAGCTTTCTTTTGCAACTTAATATGTTATTTGAGAGAATTCCTCCTTCTTCCTGTTAATATTAACTTAGTTCAGTATTGCAGTGGTGCCTTGAATTCTCCTGCTGCAAGTTGGAGACAAGAGGAAAGAAGGAATTAGGAGGATGGAGGCAGGAACACTGAGATCAATTCAGGGATCATCCTGAGTTTTCAGCTGCTGCAGCTCTGGGAAGGATACTGCCCTTGGGATATAGGCTGACCCTCATCCCTGGGAGTGTGGTGGGAATCAAGGCTGGGTTGTGACATAACATAAGAGTTAGAGAATGGTTTTCCTTTTCCTGGAACTGGCATGTGAAGGCTGTTGGCAGCTCTTGGAATTAGAGCTGGTTGGTGGTTAATCTATTTAACCGGATTTTTGGGTGGGTTTTTTTTTGTATTTTTAGTCACTTCTATCTTATTAAAGGAATATAAAAATACTGACAAATAGAAGATCTCAGTCTGAGAGTGAATATATACTGTCTACAAGAACTGGGGAAGTATTCAGAGTCTTCTCCAGTTCCTCTAAAAAAACACTTTTGCCTGTAATGAGACAGGACTAAGTGATTTTGCTGCTTAGCTCTATTGTGTGGGTTTAATTACTTTCTTTTCAGTTTTTTTTTTTAATGGTTTGATTTGTAATGGGAACAGCTCAGGTGAGCAGCCTGCTCTCCATCATGGGCTCCAATATACAAGTTCCAGAAAGCCGGAACAGTGTTTTCCAGCTCTGATCTGGAGTGCCATGGAGGTGTGCAGGTTTTACTGCTGTGCTGGTGAATTCTGCCCAGTGTTCATGATGTCTGTTTTTATGAGGAATGTTTCTTCCTCTGAATCCTGCTGGAGCTGAGAGCATCTTTTGATAAGTTCTTCTGCAGTATTCAGGTTTTTCAGAAGTATTTGCCTAACTATTGTGGGTTGTTCTTTTACTGAGACTGAGACCAGCTAAAAGACACCACATGGCTGTGTGAATTCTGGTTCTATGTGGGAGCCCTCTGATCTCATAGAATTTCAAACTGAAGTACAGAGGGATTCAAATCCAACATATGTGTCTCTCTCATTCCTTTCTGCCCTTTAAATTTAAGCTTTCTTTTCAGTTCTAAAAATGTGTAATGTATTGGAGAGCTCACTGAAATATCTTTATTAATAATTTATTTCAGTTTTTAATTTTAGTTCTGCCTGAATTTCCTTTCTTTACACACAGATTAGATTTAAGTGTGAAATGTTCACTGTGGTTCCTGGACCCTGGCACAATTTGGTATTTTTTAATGGGTTAGATCTTCTGCCATCCAACTCATTTATCAGTTCAGTCTCTTTGACACATAGTTTTGTAGACTTTTATTAGGCCAAAAGTAGTTTTTCTGTTGATGGAGTTCAGGAATATAAGTTTTCTCTGCTAAAACGTTTCCAGCATTTTGTACTGGCTGTGTCTTTTGGTGTATGTTTTCCAGGCAAGGTGGATTTCTGAGCCTCAAAATCATCCCTTGCCCTCTGGGCATCTGATTTTTTTTAGGCAACTTCTGGATTATGTTTTATTAGACTAAGAACTAGGACACCTGTGTTCCAACTCCTGCATATCTTAGGAAATTAATGGTATATAAAAAAATATTACCAAAGTGAGTCCCTTGCCCACTCTTGGAAGGCAAGGAAGGGTTTTATGTCTCTCATGTGGTGCTTTTGGCCCCTCACTGGGGCAGGAGTCTGGAAGCTTTGCTGAAGAGCTGCCACTTCCCTTCAGTGCCCTTTGTTCTTGGAAGACAAAATGAACCAGATCTCTGATATTTCCCAGCTTTTTTTATTCCTTGCTTCTCTTTCATGGAATTGTAGATCTGTACTGAAAACCAGATGGCTCTGGAGCAGGGATTTAGGTGCTCCAGGAGGTTTCCCTGTGAATCATGATCCCCTGAGCTGCTGCCATGGAATTGTCTCACCTGAAGGACATAAAAGCTGGGGTTCAGAAGCTCAGTGAGTTCTTCAGTGAAAGAAAAATCCCCTCTGGCTACTGAAAGTCACTGCCCTGAGCTTGATAATTCCATGAGCTGCAGATGGCTGGAGGCTCAGAGACTGGCATTAAGTTTTCCTTTCTCTAATACTCCTCCTCCCCAGCAATCTGCTCTGGCTGCTGTCAGAGAGACACTGCAGGGCTCAGATAAATATTTCATGTTACCTCACGTCACCTCTCCTGTGCTCTGCCCTTTGAGCTGTTCACCCTGTGTCTGGTCCTGCTGAAGGAGCACATTCCCTGAGGGATGCAGGGCTGTGTCCATGGTGCCAGCTGGGAGCTGCCCACGGGGCTGATGCCAGGTGTGGAGAAACCACATCACTGGGTGATGCAGCACAGGTGGATAACTGTGGTGATGCACTCTAAGGATGCACTAACACATGGACTTGGTCCCTCCTGCCTGCAGGGGTGGCTGTTTGGGGACTGTGGGCTTGAATCATCATGGAATGGTTTGGGTTGGAAGGGACCTCAAAGCTCAGCCAGTTCCACCCCCTGCCATGGGCAGGGACACCTTCCACTGGACCAGGTTGTTCCAAGCCCCATCCAACCTGGCCTTGGACACTTCCAGGGATGAGAATGATATTTTTTTATGACTTTGTTGCTCTCAGCAGTTGAGTTTCAAGAACACTTTTGGTCGTTCTGTTTTCTGAGCTCGCATATGTTGGTGCTCTTGAGCACATTAATGGAGGGTTATTTAATGATCGATTAATTGGGAGCCTGTGAGAAATTGGGACTGTAGAGCAGATGGTTGGTATTTCTGAGACAAAACAGAGTTGGTTCTGTTGGAAGCATCACAGTGTTCTGTGCTGGGCATAAGTAAAGGTCTGGGAATCTTTGTCCCCTGCCACCAGTGTGTGGAGGGATGGGATGGGATGCTGGGCAGACTCCTCCTGAGCTGGCACAGCCAGGATCTGTCTGGGCATCCTTGTTTGTGTCCTGTTCCGTGAACTGCTGCTTTCCCAAGTCAAAAATGAGGGGAGTGAATGTGATTTCTAAGCCATAGACCTCTCCAAGACACTGATGGCTCTGATGGGCACAGGTTGTCCCCAGTCCTGGACAAAAAGAAAGGTCCTGGGGCTGAAGTTGCCGTCACCTTTGACTGGGAAAAATATTTACCCCAGCCCTACAAACTCTGCCTCTCACCTTGTATGAGAGGTGTTCTGACTGCAGGTCACAGGGTTTAATGATGTCCCCTTAGGGCCTGGGCCCTGGTGCATCACTAGTGTGGGACACTCCACACTCCTGGATCTCAGTGCCCAGGGCAGGCAGGGAACATGCCAAGGCAGAGGTGGAGCATGGCTGGGCTGTTCCCTCCTTGGTGTTAGTCTCTCCCACTGGACACTTTTATTGTATTCTTCAGCTCATTTGGCATTCCTGGCTGTCTGGCTTTGCCTGCTAAACTTCCACCACTGTCAGGAAGCTTTGTAAGTCACATATCCTGGAAGAATATTTGGTCTACATATCATTTCTATTGTGCTGAGGATCTGACACATTAGTAAACACTGATGATAACTCTGCTCTTGAATGCTTTCAGAACTGGCCTGCCCTCTCTCTCTTGCTGGCTTTGTCACATTCAGTGCCATCAGTATTTCTTCTCTCTTATCCCATTATGCCATTCAGAGCTGTGCTGGACCTGCTGTTTGTAAGTGAATGGTAAATCAGCTCAGAGAATCTCCCACTGTTAAAAATAAGGTGATAAACCCCCTAAACCCCCTCACCAGGCACTGGGGCTGTTCCCTACAGTTGGACAGTTGAGGGAGCAGCAGAGGCAGGAGGGAAGGGCAGGTTAAACCCGGTCTGCTCTGGAAGTGCTGCTGAGCTCATTCCCTCTTTGTTTTCTTAGGAACCAAGTTCCAGAACCTTTACTGGAGAGTGAGAAAGTTATATTCTACCCTTAAGTCATCCTCTTTTTTCTGCTTTCTCACTAACTTTTACCTTTTATCTTTTGGTCTCTGTTTATGGGATATTTTTGTCTGTTTTTGTTTGCTCTTGCTTCATCATGAGTGTAACAAAGAGCAAACGTTATTTGGGTGTTTGAAAATGCAAGATGGAAAATCATATCTGTGAGGTTTTTCAAGTCTAATCCTGAAGTCTGTTAAAGCAGAGTGAAGCCTTTGCAGGAATAATCAAGCACTGGGGGTTGAGTTGGCCCTGAAGGTCAGGTTGGCCAGTTCCAACCTGTACTTGTGGGTTTTGCTTTTTGAACGTGTTCGTGTGAAATTGTGATCTTTTCCCATGTTGTTCGTTCACGGTTCTGTGGTTTTTACTGAACACATCATAACCTTGCCTTGAGAGCCCTCACATAATGAAGTGTTTTGTTATTTGGTACATGAGTTTCAGTTCTTTTCTTAATGAAACAATGAAGGATTGCACAATGAAAACACGAATACAAAGCAGCTGCTCTGTCATGTTTTGTAAATGTGACTCTCTCTCAGTAAGAGACAGGTAATGTTTGCTTTAGGTGTGCAGTTATTCCTCAAGTTTTCTTCTCTTTGCTTTCTTTTGTATTTAGCTGCAGTTGCTCTGCAGCCTCCCCCACATATGGCACAAATTGCTGCTGCTGAAATAGAGTTGCTAATAAGAAAATTAAACTCAAGTGGATGCAAGAAGCTTTCTGTGCAACAGAGTTCAACTCAGACCTAAAGTTGTTGCCAGAGATGTGTGTGCCTGTCTCTCTAGTGGAGTTCAAATGTGTCCTACAGATCCTGTTGGTGTATTGAGTAAGAAGCAGTACTGCTACAGAGAGGTTTAGGGTTCACCTGGGGAGTTGGTTCTGTGCAGGATGAACAAACTCTGTAATTCAGGGTGTCAAACAGCTTCTCTTCTATGCAACCTGGTTCCTGGGTTTCTGTAGTTGTAAAGGTCCCTGGTGTTCTGAATGCTGTGTTTGTGAACATGCAGCTGCAGCAGGAACTGTCACCAGAGCCAGACTGGATGGGGCTTGGAGCAACCTGGTCCTGCCTGGAAGGTGTCCCTGCCCGTGACAGGGGGTGGAACAAGATGAACTTTAAGGTCCCTTCCAACCTAAACCAGTTGGGATTCTTGGTCCTACATGGCACTCAGGAATGGGGTAACAGAGCTTGCAAGCTGTGACTGATGCAGTAACAGAGCTCTGGGAACATGGAGAATGGGAAGATGTATTTGTAGATAAGCGTGACAGTTTTTGGGAAGGCTTTGTGCCAGCTCTTTGTTCTACAGCAGCACTGATCAATGCACTGATCCATCACAATCTTCAAAGCAACTTCTTGGAACCATAGGCTACTTTGGGTTTAGAGAGACCTTAAAGCTCATCTTGTTCATCCCCCTGCCATGGGCAGGGACGCCTTCCACCATCCGAGGTTACTCCAAGCACCGTCCAACCTGGCCTTGGACACTTCCAGGGATCCAGGGGCAGCCACAGCTTCTCTGGGCAGTGTTCTCCACACAATTTGTCAGGAGCTCAATGACAAATGTTCACTGATGAAAATCCTTGTTCCTCCAGGTCCTGCCCTGCTGCTCACCAGTGACAACATCAAACAGAGACTGGGTTCTGCTGCACTCGACAGGTACCTCGTTGTTACTGGGGGCAGTGCAGAAGGGCTCTGTACTGGTCTCATAAATATAGAGTTTGGGAATAAAACCCTGTGTTCTGACATGCATTGGGCTTTCTCATCCAAGTGTTGGAGACAATTAATGGCCTGGAGCTGTGTCAGGGCAGGGTTAGGTTGTATTGGGAAAAGGTTCTTCCCCGAGAGGGTGGTTGGCACTGAACAGGCTCCCCAGGGCAGTGGGCACAGCCCCAAGGCTGCCAGAGCTCCAGGAGGGTTTGGACAACGCTCTGAGGGACAGGGTGGGATTGTTGGGGTGTCTGTGCAGGGCCAGGAGCTGGACTGGATGATTCTTGTGGGTCCCTTCCAGTTCAGGATATTCTGTGATTCTATGAACAGTGATTCTTGAAACTAATTTGGTTCAAAGGTGTGGGGTTTTTTCTGTAGTCACTTTATCATTTGTGAAATTGGAAAAGCTGAGTTGCTCCAAGTGGTCACTGTGTGCTCATTCTTAGGGATGCCATGGAAGCTTTAGTGAAGTGAGGCATCACTGCATCCTCCTTCCTTGGTGTATGTCTGTAATGGTAAAAATACTGGAGAAACAGAGCAAGCATGAGCCTGGAGATGGGAGCAGATAAGATCCTTAGACTGGCCGAGCAAGAGGGCAGGTCTCTGCCCTTCAGATTTTCACAGAATCCCAGAATGTGCTGAGCTGGAAGGGACCCACAAGGACCATTGAGTCCAACCCTCAGCCCTGCACAGGCCACTCCCCACGGGTCACCCCCTGTGCCCCAGAGGATCATCCAAACCCTCCTGGAGCTCTGGCAGCCTTGGGGCTGTGCCCACTGCCCTGGGGAGCCTGTTCAGTGCCAACCACCCTCTGGGGGAAGAAGCTTTTCCTGAGATCCAACCTGACCCTGCCCTGACCCAGCTCCAGCCGTGCCCTCAGCTGCCTGAAAGCATCATCCAAACTCTCCTTGAGCTCTGTGAGGGTTGGTGACATGTAAGATTCCTCTCTTTTCTCTCAGGAGTTGTGATCTAAAGCCATTTGTGTTGTCCTGCTCTGTCCCAGCATCCATGAGTACAGGCTGACCAGCTGGCTGGGCCAGCAGGAGGACATCCACCGCATCGTGCTGTACCAGGCCGACAGCTCCCTGACCCCCTGGACCCAGCGCTGCATCCGCCAGGCCGACTGCATCCTCATCGTGGGGCTGGGAGACCAGGAGCCCACCGTGGGAGAGGTTGGGAACACTCTCTTTGCACCTCTGGCAGCCCAGCTCAAAGAGTGCTGTTCCACACTCACGAGTTTTCCCGGGTTTAATACCCAGCAAAGCATAAATAATGAAATATTCCTGGGAAATGAGTGCTAGAAATGGGAAAAGAATTGCATGAGAACCCTCTGAAAGGTCAAGTTTTGTGGAGGACTGTTTCCAGCAAAGTTCTTTTCCTCCAAAGAGTCATTTTGACCAATGGTAAATCAAAAGTAAATTGCTTTGAAGCTTTGAGTTTCTGCCCAGAATTTCTTCGCAGGGTCTCCACACAGAGAAAGAGAGAAATTCTTCTCTGCTTGGATGAAATTCATGGTGTGTGCCTAGGAAAAAGTAGATCTAAATTGCAGTGTATGAATAATTTAATATATTTTATTACAGCTTTTAAGCTGTAATTTTTTTTCCTTTACTATCTATTTTTATTATTTTTATGCTTTATTACCGAAGTTTGACTGGGCACATAAATTCTGCAAGAAATTTAAAAATAAGATCACAAGTGGGGTTTTTTTTAGGACTGTGAAGTGCTGAGTCTGACTCCAAAGAGCCTGGACAGGTCCCACGTGCAGCCTTCGTGTGCTGGTTCTTTGTGCCTGGGTGTGGGAGGCAGGAAGCACAGGCACAGCAGCTGCCAGCAGTTGCCTAAAACAACAAAAAAGTCAAAATCAGAAATACAAGGAGGAAAAAGTGAACTGGTGGGAAGGGAAAGAAGAAAGCACTCTGAACAATTTGCAGGCTTGAGTGTGGCTTGGGAAGCTCCTCACGTTGCAAGAAGAGTGTGTGTCTGCATGTGCAGTTCATGGCCTGCTTTGGGTCAAAAGCATTTAGGTTTGAATCTCTGTCTGTGTGCCAGAAGTCTAAAATCAGACAAACCAATTGTGTAAATCCATCATGTTTGGGGGTTCTTAGTGTGCAGTTGTCTGTGGGTTTGGGTGGGAATGGGGATGAGGGGTGTGTGTGTCTCATATCTGTTACCCTGGAGCAGTCAGTACCTGACCCCCATTCCTCTGGTGTCCATAACCTGCTGTAGTTGGAGAGGATGCTGGAGAACACTGCAGTGAGAGCCCAGAAGCAGCTCATCCTGCTCCATAAGGAGGATGGGCCCCTCCCTTCCCGGACTGTGGAATGGCTCAACATGCGGAGCTGGTGTTCTGCTCATCTCCACCTCCACTGCCCACGCAGAGTCTTCTCCAAAAGGAGTCTGCCCAAGCTGGTAAGAGATTCCTGATTTGGTGGCTGGTCCCTTGCTGTCCCTCACTTTACTGTAATCCATGTATCAAAATGGAGCTGGGATAATGATACTCTGTGATGTTCTGATGTGCAATGGGCTCTTACACAGTGTTCTCTTTAGATCTGTTTGGCCTCAATTTAATAAAGGAAACAGGGGTAAGGAGCCCATGTTTTCTTTATGGGTGCATACTTGGCTTTTTGGTATCCTGAAGACAGTAGATACTATCTCAGAGTCACATTGAAAGGTCTGTGTGTGCCATGGAGTCCTTTTTGTTGGGAGGATCCCTGTGCTTGCCAAAGCCATGTGAAAAATAAGGCAGAGGTAGCCTGGGGTGCTTCCCATGAGCTTCAAATCTTTGTCAAGAAAGAAACAGCTCTGAAGGAAATGCTGTACTACCATGAGACTCTCCCAGCAGCTATGGAAGACTGAGAGATGCACCTGATCACTAGAACTGTTTGGGTAGTTCATAGACCCTCTGTTCCCTTAATGAACAGGTACCCACTTGGAACAGAATCACATACAGGTTGAGGCTGGGTCATCCAGTGCCACCTCCCTGCAAGGTCCCCTGGAGCAGTCACCCAGGATTGTGTCCACATGGTTCTGGAATATCCCCAGTGAGGAGACTCCACACCCTCTCTGGTCTCTGTTCAGTCACTGCACAGCAAAGAAGTTCTTCCTCATGTCCAGGTGGAGCTTCCTGGACATGAGTTTGTGCTGTTGCCCCATGTGCCGTTGCTGGGCCCCCTGGTCCATCCTCTGCCCCCTCCCTGCAGCTCCTGATGGACGAGGATGAGGTTCCCTCTCAGTCTTCTCTTCCCGAGGCTGAACAGTCCAGCTCCCCCAACTTCCCCTCACAGGAGAGGTGCTCCAGTGCCCTCATCTTTGTAGCATCTTTTACCAGGATGTTGTTGTCTGACTGTCCTCTGCCTCTCCTCTGCAGATAGAGATGTATGAGCGTGTGTTCCAGAAGCCACCGGACCGTCACTCCGACTTCTCCCGCCTGGCGCGAGTCCTGACCGGGAACGCCATAGCGCTGGTGCTGGGGGGTGGAGGGGCCAGGTAGGTGACTTGTCTTGGGCTGGATGGGGCTTGGAGCAACTTGGTCTAGTGGAAGGTGTCCCTGCCCATGGTAGGGGGGTGGAACTGGGTGGTCTTTAAGGTCCCTTCCAAGCCAGACCTGAGAGCTGCACAGATCCCTCAGGATAACAGGCTTCCTGTAACATCCTGTTCTGCAAACAACGTTGGGGGGTGAAACTTAATGTGCTGCGGGGTTGATGCTCGGTTTCTGCAGAAGGAACATGAGTGTTTGTGACCTCCTGAGACCCCTCGTAAATTGGGTTTAATACCAGGAGGTGACCAGGGCACTGAACATGATGCTTCTTTCCATTGCCCTACACTGTGGATTTTTTCCTCTATGGATTCTTATATTAGAAAATGGCTCACAATATTTCAAAGGCCTCCAAAGCTCTTCAGAGTTGGAGCAGTAAGAGGAATTATTTCCTCTAATGGAGAATGTTCTCGTCTGTATAATCCCCCAAGCCCCAGGTATCCACGCTTTGACAGCCTTACCTTGCAGAAAGAGTGTATTTTTGCAGGCACAAGGACAAGGTGTGTGCTGAACACTCTATTAGAATTCCACCTGAATCCCCAGTGAGCTTTAGAAATAAATTATTACTGGCATTTTTCTTCGGAATCTTTTTTTACTTTGAGAGTTTTATGTCGAGACAGAATTGAGCCACCCTTTGTCTTCGTTGTCTCCATCACTGTGTTCTTGAAGCCCTGCTTTAAAGAGTGCTTTGAAATACAGCTCTCAAAAATAAAATCCGTAACTTGCACACAGTCTGTCTATTTAAGTCCATGGAAATATCACATTTCTGTCTCTGGGCCAGCACGTGCTTTGGGGGAACGTGGAGCTTGGAGCTCCTTTGTGGCAGCTTGTCCTGATTAGTCACTTGGTGCTGAGACAGCCACTGTTTGGCCGGTTCCTTGAGTGCTTGCACAGGTGCCTTCATCCTGCTCCCTGTCAGTGCCTCACCTGAGCTGATTTCAGGATTTCATTTCTGAGACAGGCTCTGCCCTGTGGAGACACAAAGCAGAGCAGCTTCATCTGAGCTTCTCAGGGGGCTTCTCATCAACTGATACAAAGCACTTGTGGTTTGTTCTTGTTACCAGCTGATGTCTGTGCCTCTCCCAAGCCTGTGTCATGCTAAATATGTCACTCCTGTACTGCTGGTGGCACAGTGCTTATCCCATCCTTCCTTCTGTAAACACAGCTGTAATCTTTGCCAAGCTATTTACTTCTTTTGTTCTACTACTTAATTTACAAGCTCCCACCTGTGGGTATGCAGGATCCCAGGTAAGGAAGAGCAGGATCACTGAGCCTGTGTTGGTCCTGTGTTGTCCTTCTTTGCAGAGCTGCTGCTGTGTTGGTTTTGGGGGCTCTGGTTGCACATCACCCCTTCAGCAACGTGACATGTGCCATTAATCTGCTCATTTCTGCATCTGTGCAATATGAGGGACTTGCAGAGGATTAAATGGCAGAGTAGATAAATAAGATATTTCTTCTTTCTCTGAAGCTCTGTGGCCTGAAGTGCTTGTTCAGGGGGTTCAGGCTGGCACATGGGTGGTGTGAGCATTGTGTTTCCCATGCAGGGCACAGAATGCTGTTTTTGTCACTGAATCATCATCTAAATTGTGGTTAGATAAAAGACCTGGTTTTCTTAAAAGATGGTTTTCAAAGTGAGAATAGTGGGGAAAGGACAAAATTACTCCGAACTCTGTAAAATCTGCCTTTGCAAGGGCAAAGTGAGTTCTTAGATTCTCCATTTCTATTAACAAGAGAACTTCAAGAGATTAGGCACCAGGTACTTAAAATCATCCTGTGATTAAAGCCTGTTCTAACTAAAAACATCTTCATGGGTCGCTGCACAGACTGTTCATAGTCAGTGTGGCCTTTGGATAATAATTACATGAAGTAACCTCCCACCTTGTTCTCAGAGAATCATGCTTGTCACACAACCAGAGAGAGGAGATACTGACAGGGGCTGGCTGGTGGGTATTTGTTCAAGGAACTGTGTTCTGGGACTCCAGTAATCTCAATTATTTAGTTGTTATTTTGGGAATGTTTGTCTGGCTTCCCAGTGACAGTGGGATTGGGAGGTTTTACCAACAGCAGCTTCCCAGTAATTATCGTTGTGGTTTGTCATGACAAAAGGCTCAGAGGAACTAAAGGTTTTCTTTCTCTTGTGAGCATAAAAATAAAACAACTGGAAGTGATACAGTTCAAAAATTACAGTGTTTTGCTTTTATTAAGCACTAACTTAATTTCAGTTAGAAGCATTGTGGAGTTTGAGGGAAGGAAAGGGGATTTGTGTTTAGAAAAATAATACCTTTGAAAAGTAGTTGCAAGAATAATGACACATCAAGCCCTGTAACAAAGGCATAAATCCTCCCATAAATGATTGCCCTGACCTTTAGCCCTCCCACATACAGCTCACTTTGCTTTGCTGTGGTTGTCTGAGCAAAGCTGTTTGAAAACTAAAATTTATAGGAAGTAAATAATTAGAACAGAGGCATCTGGGAATCCCTCAGGCTTTGGGGGAAAAAATAAAATTGGGTTGTGCTGATTCAGAACTACAGAATGTCCTGAGCTGGGAGGGACCCACAAGGATCATGGCCCTGCACAGGACACCCCAGAAATCCCACCCTGTGCCTGACTTCAGCAAAACTGGGATCACAGCTTTGATGATAATGTCACTGTTCCAGGACTGAACGTGGTGCCTTTTCCATGTAGGAATAGTGGGGAAATCCAAAGCACTGGAGCTGCCCCAGGTTGGGTATTTGTAGGAAGCTGTGTTTGCAGTGAAGCACATGATCCAAGTCCATGGTGTACATGAGATGTGCTTATTGAGAAGGAAGGGGCTGTTGGGATAAGGAATTACTTCTCTCTTTTGGAGTTACTGTCTCCAGTACCTGACAGTGAGCTGTTCATGCTGGGAAGGAATTTGGGTGCTGCCAGAGCCCTTTACCAGTCCATACCTGCCATGCCTTCCCTTCTCTCCACTCCCCCTTCCTTCAGGCAGAGCATTTAAACCTTCCCTGAGGAGCTGCTGTTGAAGGATATTTGTAAATAATTCCATCAGGGCATCTTTTCATTTTCCTTTTTTTTCCCTTTAGTTTTCTCCCCAAACTCATTATCTCACCTCAGCACTCGATAAGTCAAGTAGTTTGTTTTTTTCCACACAGCTTTCTTGCTGATGCTTCAGATGTGGCTCAGACCTCTTCATTTTGGGCAGTTGGCCTGTCTCAGCAACTTGTTCTTTCTGCACTTTGTTCTTTGTTTTCCTGCTCTGGCCCTCTGAAAAGGGAGGATAACAGCAGCAGTGTAGGAGAAGCCATGGAGATCTCTGTGTCTGTTGGATGCTCTTGTTGCTCTGTCTGTCTGTGGTCCTGCAGCCTGTGCCATGTGCTGCTGCTGAGCCTGACANGGTCCTGCAGCCTGTGCCATGTGCAGGGTGCTCACACTCCAGGCTTTTAGAGAAGGTCCAGCTACCACCTCATTTACAGGCTGCTGCTGAGCCTGACGTGGGTCTCTGTGCTCCTTAAGGCCTGGCTTTGTCTTCCCATTCGATGGCTTTACCCAGTGATGACAAGGCTGGAAGAGATCTGCAGATCTCAGTTGTTCTGCTCTCAGGAGACCACATTTGCCCTCTGCCCTCTGTGTTTGCTCCAAGACCCCTGATTGCACAAGGGATAAACCATGGAGGCTTTACTGTTGCTGTATTTGTGATGTTTGGCTGCAGCTCCAGCTCCTCAGGTGACTTGGAGTAAAAACCTGCTTATAAATCTTGCCTTCTCTGCCACCAGGCACTGACCTGTTCTTCCAGGAGGCACAAAGAGGGAATTTGGTTGTCCTGTGTCTGCACTGGGACAAAGCCTTGCAGCTTCTGAGCAATCCCTGGCGCAGGGAGGTTGGGAAGAACTTCCCTCTGTGCCTGGGAGGGACCAAGGGATGCCAGATCAGACTGTCCTATTGGTGGGTCTAGCAAGGAGCAGGTAGAACATGCCCACAGCCACCTCAGGACATGGTGGATACACATGTTCATCTCCCAGTGAGGTACCAGGAACTTTTTTGCAGGCTGGGTCAAGCGTGGCAGCACGTTGGGAGGTTTCCCAGCTGTGCCCTTTGTGTCCCTGAGCAGTGGTGGTGCAAAAGAATTGATGAAAAGCTCCCAACATAATGTGAGGAAAAATTTTAAACGGGCATTTTGAGGACTTTAGAAGCTCATATTCCTTTTCTGAGTGTTGATGCTTTGAGCATGCAAATCTGGCTGGGAGGTGAGGAGCTCCTGCACATGAACAAACCCTCTGGTGCTTCCCTGCTCCGTCTTGCTAAAAAAGGAATTGAGTTTGGGGATTGATGACCTGCCCTATCCGTGTAAAACACTTTAAAGCAAGTAAATGCTGTGCTGTGAGATGTTATATCCCTCCTCTAGAGTCTTTGCAGGTTGCTCCTGGCTGCCTTTAGCAGGCACAGGGATGTGTTGCTGCTGTTCGTGGCTGGTGACGCAGCGTTTTAATTACACCCCCGGCAATTAAGTGGTATCAGAGCTGGCATGATGCAGAGGCTGAATTTGCAGTATGCTCATGTGAGGAGTCAGAAAAGGTCAATAAAGATGCTGCTAAGTTTTGGGGGTCGATTTTTCTGTTTGGTTTGTTATTTTAACTTGGAGAGGAGCCTTAAAACACACAAAGCCCTTGATGGTCCCATCCTGGCAGGGGGCAACTCTCTCTTAATTGTGTTCTTGTCTCATGATAATTGAACAGATGAGGTTTGGTGGTTGTCCTGTCTCATAGCTGTTCAGTGCTTCCTAATTAATTGGATTTTGCCATCTTAACTCTGAGAAACTTTAGTGGCTGCACTGCACAGGGCGGGTCTTTGGTGTTTGGTGAGAAGGTCACTGCAGGCAACAGAAATTCCTCTTTCACCTCATATGAAATTCTCATCTGCATTTTTCCTGAGAGGAACCATGAAGTCACTGTGTTCTTTCCCTTGCTTGAATTTGTTGAGGAAAAAGTTGACAAGCTGCCAAAATTAATGAACATTTAAATACTCGGCAGCACAACGGGGTAATGCTACAGTGGGACTTACTGGGGCAATGTGCTGCAAAGAAGGGATGGTAGAAACAACACCTCTGCTTTTGGGGGCTGTTTTTAGTTCTACAAAGACCAAGGTCAAACGGAAGGTCTGGTTTCCAGAGGAGCTCTGGGAGCTGAGATCCCTTCTGGACTGTCATCTCTTGCTCCCTGATCCACAGAAGCAGAGAGAAGCACAGGGAAAGAAAATAGGGAAGACTGCACAGAAAATGTCTTAAGCTTAGTGGGTCTTCTAGGACCTGATAAAAGTGACAACTCCTGGGTCAGGACTAAGGTTTGGCCCCCCCTGGGGTGGAGGGACTGGCTGGAATCTCATAGCCCAGCTTTCAGCATGCGATGCAACACCTGAGGAATAAAAAGCTGAAATTTGAGGTGGAAACGCTGCTCCAATGACAAAGTGCTGTCCTTGGGGTGGACAGTTTGCTGCCATGGTTCAGACAACTCACTTTCCAGGCCGTAGCTGCAAAGTGAGCAGAGCAGGCGAGAGCAGTGTCGTGGTTATGAAACCCTGGTGTTCGGTCTCGGGCAATGACAGAATCTCCTGGGGAGACTGAGTGAAGTTTTATGGTGCAGGTGCTTCAGATCCAGTTCCAACCGTTAAGGAAGATTAATTTTTATTCCTTAACTGTGACTGGTAACTAATGACAGGAGGCTTTTTACCCTGTCAGTGGGAGAAGTGTGTGTGTGGACGTTGTCTTAAAACTGCCACTGTGGAGCTGCAGAATTGCAGTGGAGGTGGTGGGTTCCATAAGATCATAAATTGTAAGATCAATTACTGAACCTCAAATTACAGGGTGGAACCTGGAAATGTGAGGGGGGAGTTGCTTTTTTAAATCATTAAACATGACCACGAGCACCCACACAATGTGCTGGTAGGAGAGTGTGGGGACAGAGGGCAGGAATGTGCTGCCTGAATTCAGAAGGTGCCTCCAGGGGCAGCCTTGGAAAACACTGCCAGAAAGAACAGTGTCACTCCCTCTGGGGATCCTAAACATCCTCCATACAGAGATTACAGAAGGGATGAAAGAAAACCCCATGGGAGTTTCCTGGCCTCTTGATGTTCCTCACATATTGGAACACAGTAAATGTTTTTCAGCTCCTTTGCTGGGTTCAAAACTTATCATGGACTAAGTCTGAGGAGGGGCACCCCAGGGTGTGAGGGATAGATATAGATGTATATATATATAAAAATAATGTTTCTCCATACTTCATTCCTAGCTAGACTAGACCTATTTCCCCTTTTTCTTTTCCCACCTGTTTGTCAGTCTTTCTCTTTCCCCTTTCTAACACAGCCTTAAGATTTCCCAGTTTCTTTGCCGCCTTTTTGCTCCACTCTCATTCCTGCTTCTCTTCTGTACATCTGCTCTTAATTTCCTTTCTCAGTCTTTCTTTCAAACCCTCTCTCAAAGGAATTATTACCAAAAAAATAACAGTTTGCTTCTGCCGTACCAGAGGTGTCCCTGTGTGTCAACAGAAATGCACTTGGCTTTGAAATCATTCCAGATCATGCAGTGAGCTTCAGGACTGCACCATGTTTGCAAATTGTTTATTGATTGCAATGTTTTTTCCAGTGGTTTGTAATGGGGTACAGGTATCTGTTTTCTTTGTCTCACAGCGCTTAAAACTCAGGGTGAACAGAGGGCTGAAAGCTTGAAATGGGTAAAAATTAGATTCTGATTTTTTTTTAAGTGTTCAAAAAACATAGTCTTAGAAAATGCTTGTTCTGAAGTAAATTATGAAACAAAATCTTTGCTAAAACCATTGTTCTTCATTCTGACCTTGGCTAGGAGAGTTCTGGAAGAGCAACACCAGCCTCTCTGAGGTGCCCAGGGTGCCACGAGTCACTGGCAGCTGTGGAGGGTTAAATCCCTGGAGAGAGGAAGGGGCAGGCAGGATTTCACCTCACTGGGCTTCAGCTCCTGATGTCACATGAGCTTGAGGAAATGGCTCAAACTTTTATAACCATGCCTTCCTTGAGTAAACCAAAGTGTTTGGCAGCTGGGCAGGTCACCCTTTAGAAATTGCTCTGAAGCACTTGGATGGAAGAGAAGGATAAACCATTCCAGGAGGAATTGTTTGGGGTTTTAAGAGGGAATTGTTATCTCCAAATGTGAATGGATTTATGCTCCCATCTCATGGGTTGGATGTGTCTGGGGAATTTGCTTGAAACCTCCCATCCAGTTAATCTGATGAAGTTAATTCTTTATCCCAGCATGCAGAGGGGTGGCCAGGCTGCTGATAACCCTGTTTGTGCTGTCTGGGTGCAGTGCCAAGACATGGCCAAGGTTTTTGCAAGGGCTGGTGAGATTTTAGGGGCAGATTTTAGACCCCCCACAAGCAAACCCTGCACACCCCAGCTGGGTCTGGGCAGTGCCAGCTCCGGTGTCTCCTCCCATCCTTCAGAGGTGCTGCAGGAGAGGGACTCTGATGGAAACCAGCAGGTTCCTGAGTCTGTCCTGATGGACTGGGAGGTGTGTGTTTGAGTTCCTGGTGTCATGGGCAGGTCACTGGCTGGATGTGGGGATGTGTGACCTGGCAGAGCTGCTTTAGATTCTGATTGTGGGGTGCTGGGCTCTGCTTGGGCTCAGCCCAGATCCCTGTCTCCAGCCTGTGTCTGGCAGTCCTGAATGGAGCCAGTCTGGCTCAGATTGGGTCCTTCTGCACTCAGTTCACACCATTTCTCAATTCCTCTCTATGTGAGATAAGAGAGAGGGTTTTTTGCAGTTCCTGTCTCTTTGTTCTCTCCCCCTGGTGCAGTCAGGCAGCATCCCTGAAATTCCTGTTCCATTTCCAAGGGCTTGCTGAAGGTACTGAGCTGGCACGTCAGGGCTCTGCTTTCCTCTTCTGTAGCAAGACAGGTTTTGAAGAATATGTGCTGCTAAAAGGATCTCATTCCTCATCCCCACAGTGCTGTAAAGTTCCAGGAAATGAAACTGAAATATGAAAAGAACTTGAAAAATGCTTCTTCCTTTATTTTAAATGGAAAAATAAAGCTTGCTGTGCAGCATCTGCAGCCTGTCAATACCCAGTAACAGCTGATGAAGCAGGATTTCCGCAGTAGGGAAGTATCAAAATGACACAAAAGGGGCTGAATCTGCTTTGTGTCATGGAAAAAAACACCCCTGAATACTTGAAATAACCTTCCTCCCATTCCCATTCTTCAAAGTAATCCTGTTGTACACCAGGCCAATCTTGTCTTTTGACTTGGGAAAGGCAGAAAGTTGGCAGCTCTGAGGTTAATCCTCGTGGCCTTTGCAGCCTCCAGCCCTCCCTCTCCATCATGTGCAGCCTGTGCTGGGCTGGGAGCATTTCCGAGGAGAGGGAGCTCTTTGGTGGCCTCTGTTATGGTTTTTGTGTGTGTGGAGATAAGGATCTGTGTCTCAGTGCTCAGTGGAGTGGAATTTTTCTGTGTGACATCCCCTTTCTGAAGCTCAGATTGGTGGTTTCAGAGCCTGTAATCACTCCTGTAGGTGCTTGGAGAGGTGGCCTGTGCCCGCCGTGTCTGTGCCGCTGTCACGGGGAGAGCATCCATTGCCATGTGCAGATAAAGCAGATGGAAAGCTGAATTCCAGAGTCAGCCATGCACTCAGGCTCCTGGGTTCCCCATGTCTTTCAAAAAGCAGATTTCAGGGCAATATTCAGAAGGTAAAATAACAGAGAAGCATCAAAACTCTTTATCCTTAAGATGAAATTACACCTTTGACTTGGTGTTTTGCTGCTGTTTTGTAGAGGCTGAAGGAGAAAGGTAAGGAAGGTGGGATCTCCCTTGGAAAAAATGATAACTGGATGCTTGGATACCTAATCTGAATGATGATAACTTACATTTGGACACCTACTATGAATCTTATCCAGGTCAGCCCTAGAGCACATTGTACGAACAAACGAAAACCAACTCCTAAAAATAAATCAGTGAGTTCTGAGCATTTGCTGCTATTGAGAGCAAACCTCCTGAGACACGGCTGGGAGCTCCTGGGAGGGCTTCAGGCTCTCTCTTTGCAGCTGCTGGGGAAGAGGCTGCAGCCTAATTGCTCCTGAGTGGCTCTGCTTTGATTCCTGGAGGGATGAACCATCCCGTGCGCTGCCCGAGAGCTCGGGTGCGTCACTGCAGCCGTGTTTGTTCTCCTCCAGGTGAGCTGTGCTGAAGGCAGAGCGGGTGTGTGGCTGCTGCCAGCCTTGAATGCTGATTGCTCAGTGAGTTGTGTAACAGTTGGGTCATCACATGCACAGAAAAGCCATGTTCATATGGCCTGGCACTCACATAAATGCTTAATGATCTGGTTTTTCTTTTTCCCATCTGCAGCACCTGTGTAATTGCTCATTTGCTCCCATCTGCCACAGAGGTTGAAGGTTATTATGGCTTCTATTAAACCCTGTAAGCAGCAGGAGCTTGGGAGTCATCTCCTTCAAAGTTATGGCTTAAAAAACCCCCTAAAAATTAATTGCAAGTGGTTTATTTGGACTCTCCTGCCTTGATCTCCAGTCTTCAACCCACCAAACTCATTTATTCACAGCAGTACTTGGATAAACAGATGAAATTAAAAACAAGGTGGTGGAGTTGTGGGTCAGCTCGTGTTGCTGGTTTTGCACTTCATTTATTATCAGCTGAAAAACATGTGCTGTGTTCCCTGTTGGAGGGAACACTTTCCATGGAGCAATTGTAATGCTCTGCTGGCAAGTCCAAGTGCTTTCAGGACTGTGGTTCTTGCATTGCTGTAATTTTTGGAGAATGTCTGTCCAACCCTGCCTGGGCAGTGAGCAATTCCTGCTAAGAAACAGGAGATTGGAGAAGTTTGAAGTAAATTCACAGTTACATTCCCTGAAGTGCTTTGGTCTTATTTCTGCAGCTTCCAGCCACTGTGCTCAAAATGGGTTCTCGCAAGGCTTTTTGTAAAGAAGTCTCAAAGGGGTGGGGAAAGGAGGATATATTTGTTTTCCAAAGAAATTATCTTTTTTTGCAGCTAACTGAATCCTTTCTTGGCTCAGAGCGCGAGAGAGGATTTTGTGTGACATCCCCAAGTGGGTGCAGTTTGTCATTCAACCCCTTCCCTGCTCCTGTGCCCCTCCCAGAGCGTGCTGCTGGCAGCTGGGATCAGCAAACAAAAACCCTGGTGCATTTTCTGTAATTTGACTTCATTTTGTGTTTTTTTATCTCCCCTCCAGTGCCTTACATATCCCTTCACTCCTGGGCTAATAGACCTGGAAGGACTGAGCGAGTTTTGCTCATTTATTTCTATGTCAGGCACAAATCTCTTTGTTTAAAGCTTGTTCTAAGGTTAGTGTATAAAGCAGAAACAAGACCAAGGCCATAGAAGGACATTGTATTTGGATTTTCTTGCAGGAAGGTGGTTTCACTGGGGCTGTGATAAATAGGAGAAGCTTTTCCTGCTGAATGTGCCTGCTTGGCATGGAGTGTGATCTCCACAGCATGGCAAGGCCAAAGGGAAATGGCTCCTTAGCTCTGGTTTAAGGAGGTGGTGGGATTGTGAGGGCAAAGCTAAGTGGGAGGATGGAATGAGACTGTTGTTAATGGAGGGGAAGACAGGGAGAATCAAGCCTCTGGATCAATACCTGTGGGCAGTGGAAGAGAGAAAGCTTTTTCCCAGCTCCTGGGAAAGATCCTGCTGGTAGATGGATGTTAGGATGAGAACCCATTAATGTGGGATTATTCACACTATTTAGCTTAGAAATGTGCTTAGTTAATTAATCAATTAACATTGTCAAGACTGGGAGCTTCCTTGTAAGCGCACGTGTGGTTCTGCAGGAGCAGAAATGCAGGGCTCTGGTTTCTGTTCTCCTTTGGGGCTGGCAGATAATCACTGTAATTATTCTGGCAAATCTGTGATGCTGGGAAGTTTAATGGTCAGGAAATCTGGGAAATACTGCTATTGGGAAGCCACAACCAGGATTAGATTTTCAAGTGATGTTTGGGTGTCTTGATGCAGCTGCAAAAGTTTGAAGGTGCCAGTTGGAGATAATCCAAGTGTAACTTGTAGCAGACTTGCTGCTGAGGCACTCAGTGCCAGGATCAGCCACAGAACACCAAAAAATGCTGCTGCTCATATAAAGGTGAGGTTTCTTCTGATCTCACCTCTCCTGATGCCACTCTCCATGGCCCTTCATACAAATAATATCTGACTTCTCCTTTCCCCAGTACAAGGAGCACCTGCACGATGACTCTGAGCAGCATCTCCAACCCCCACCCCACAGGGTGTTACTCAGATGATGGTTCTGTAGTGGTCCTGGCTGTACCTGTTACTCTGAGACTTGCAGACTCAGTCACCAGCTCCAGTGTTGGGATCCTGGTCTGGGAAGTGCCAGTGAGCCCATGTGCCTGACCTGGTGGTTTTTGGGGTGTGCTGACAATGCCAAGGGTTGGAAGCTCAGTCACCTTCAGTTTTCTGGGTGTTTTCAAAGCAGAACTGGGGCAATGGTTGCCCAGTGCACCACTTTTACACATCTCTAAATTGGATGTAGTATGTACATCTTCATACACTGGATTGTTAAGGTTGGAGAATACCTCCAAGATGGAGTCCAACTGTTAACCCAAGCACTGCCAAGGCCACAAATAACCCATGTCCCCAAGTGCCACATCCACATGTCTTTTAAATCCCTCCAGAGGTGGGAACTCCACTGCTGCCCTGGGCAGCTGTGCCAGGGCTGGACAACCCTTTCCATGAAGAAATGTTTCCTGATATCCAACCTGAACCACCCCTGGCACAGCTTGAGGCCGTTCCCTCTCCTGTCCCTTGTTCCCTGGGAGCAGAGCCTGACCCCCCCCCAGCTCCCTCAGCCACTCCTGGTTCTCCAGACCCTTCCCAGCTCCGTTCCCTTCCCTGGACACACTCCAGCCCCTCAAGGTCTTTCTTGTCACGGTGGGCCCAAAACAGACACCAGGACTGAGGTGTCTCAGCAGTGCCCAGCCCAGGGCACGTCCCCCCTACCCTGGGTGATCAGCATGGGCAGCACTCAAAGCTGTTATGTGAGGGACAAGCTGCTTTTACAGCTTTTCTGTTTCAGGAGTTTTAAGCTTCTGAGGGCGCCTCCATTCAGGTTTGTTGGGCTCTGGTGGAGCTTAATAAAGTCCCCTCAACAATTCCTCTATTTTTCTACCTTCTTTGCCAGGTAACTACAAAAGGAAGGAGGGGCAGGAAGCTGTGTGTCCACTCCAGGGGGGCTTTGGTAGGAGACACAGTAGAGCTCTGCAGCAACCATGACCTTAATTCTTTTTTAACCAAAGGGAATAGCATCTCTTCAGAGCATTCAGGAGCTCTCCTTCATCCGGCTGAGTCAATTAGGAGGAGAGATGGGTGCTGGCGAGGCTGAATGCCTGAGCTTTCCTTTCTGAAGTTGAAGTGGACTCTGGAAGGGGTTGAGCTGTAGCCTTGCTGCTCCCTCAGTCTGAAAAATGAGTGTCCCCTCTGGCTGTTCTCAGAGTCGTGGTTATTCTTTCTGATGCTGCCAGTCAGCATCCTATGGATGTGTTAAACGTGGCTGTGGGAAAAATATTGGTGCACAGGCTCTGGTTTTGTACTGATTGTGTTTTCCCCAGCCCCTGCCCTGAGCAGGGAGGACAGCCTGCATTCCTGCTGGCACTTTAATCTGGAGTGCCCTGTGCTTTTGCTCCCTCCTTCCTGAGCCTGAGCCGGATCTAATCCCAGCTCTGCAGGCACGTGCAGAGCTGACACATGCATGTCTCACAGGAGGGTTTTTCTTTTATCAGTCATACTCTGGCCTTCCTGCATTACAGTCACATGCCAGAGGCACTTCCCCAGGAGATGAAAGCAAAGGCTCATTTCAGGAGCAGGAATTTTCCTGCAAGTCCTTCTGCTGAGCTCTCTGTGTGCTGGGCTGTGATATTTAGGGAAGCACGTCTCCAACCCCATAACTCCGCTCCCTGCTTCCCTGGTCTTTTCTTTGTGACCATTGGTAGTAAAGAAGGAAGGATGCTTGGAATTTAGCAAGTACAGCACTGCTTTGGGAGGCTTTTGAAGTGTATTGAGCACAAGTTGGGGAGCAGTGCAGTGAGCAGCTCCTGGGGCAGCTGATGGCCGGAGCAGCCCGTGCTTTGGCTCGCTCAGGTCAGGCAGAGGCAGTGGCAGGGTGAGAACAGAGCCTTGCTCTGATCTCCAGCTCCTCCTCACACTGGTTGGTGCCAGTTCTGCTCTCTCTGCAAAGGGCACTAATGGATCAGGCCTGTCCTGGGGAGTGATACACAGTGGAAAAGAGTTTCTGTTAATATATAGACTCTGCACTCCTTGAGCAAATCTTTGGGTTCTGGTGCAAATGATTTGAGAGCCATCTTGTGGGTCATTTGTCCTCGGTGCCAGGAGTCCTTGTACCTGTCCTGGACAGGCACTTATCCTGGCAGGGGAGATGCTCCTCCAGCTGCACCTTCAGACAGCACTGAGGTGAAGGACAGCTGTGTGTGCAGCTCCAGTGGCACACAGTGTGTGCAACCCCTCTCTGGGATGCTCCTTCCTCCTATCTAACAGGACTCTCCTGTCCTCCTTTCATCTGGAGTGACATTCAGCTCCATGTCATCCTGGTAACCGGAGATTTTCCCTGTCCCTTCCTGGCACTGCTGTGTCTGTTGAACACTGGCACGAGGGATCTCCCTTTGTGCTCCTCTTGCCCAACACTTGTCACTCCACATGTTGCCCTAAACCGGGACAAGTCCCCTGTGAAACTGGGCCTGCTCTTACAAGGAGTGCACGATCCTTTGTTTTTTTTCTTCCCTAGTACTCTGGCTGTTAACACAGATGTAGCTCCTGGCCTCAGTTTGTTTTCCTCCTCAGTTGCAGCCTGAGAGCTGCCCAGCCCAGCTCCCTGGGATGCTCCAGCTCGCTGGCAGGGAGCAGGATGTGTGTCCCTGGCACGGCACACGGCTCCTTGGCACCCTGCCCGTGCTTGTGGAGCCGCGAGCTGCGGAGAAGTGGCCAAGAGACAACCAACTGTGAGGAGTTGTTGAGAAGTTTTCATGTTGCTGGGGTAATGATGGCCTTAAGCTGTAGGGAGGGGGGAGAGAAAAACCCATTTATATCTTTCAGGAGGCCGGGTGGTACATGGAGAAATGGGGGGATTCAGGAGTGTTTGCCTTTCTTCAGGATTTAGTTTGCACAAATACATTCCCTCACAAACGCTCCTGCTCAGGGTGCTGCAGCTGGAAGAATCAACTTTGTGGTTGTGTATAAATGAAGCATAATTTAGTCTGGCAGCTTATAGGAGGTCCCTTTACAAGCAAGGAAAGTACTTTGATTCCCATGCTGCAGGTTGGTGCTTTGGGATCGATGTGTCTGCTGGAGATCCGTGGCTGTCACAGATTAGCTGGGTGTTGGCAGGGACTCTGTGGATGCACAGTGTGCATTGGCTTGCCAATACAACTAGTAATGATCTTTTGTTATACATTCAAAGGCATCATGCAGCAAAGCAGGAACAAATCCAGAGTGATCCCATCAAATCCCTCTTGTTTTATGGATGTATGAATTAGGAGAACAAGTTAAAGGGAGAGAATCCAGTCTGGAGCTGGTCCTGGCCAGTTTAAAATTGTCCTCCAAGTAGGAAATACTTGAAGGTATTTAACATGTAGGCTGTCTCCAGGGAGCAGGTTGGTAGGGTGAGGTTTGTTCCCTGATGGAATACTGGGGCTGAGGCAGCAGGAATTGCCAGGCAAGAGCAGCAGAGTGCAAAAATAGCTGCACTCTAGGAGCCTAAAAACAATGGCAGGATGGAAACATAATTCTCTTAACTTGGGGCATCTGATAAGAAAAAGCAGTAGGAGAAGTGGGGAAGGAAGATTTGGGGAGGGAAGGGAAATGAGCTGTTTTCTGCTCTTGGATTACACCAGCTCAGGCCTGTCACTGAAGTCATTTACACCAGGATAACCACAAACCTGTCCTGGAGCACTTCAGCAGCTGGAGGGGATTTATGTGGATGGAAAGAATGTGTTCAGCATAACTTGGCCAAATGACACCTATGGTGGACTTGGCAGCTGTCAGCAAGTATTTATAGGATGTAAACAGCAAGGGGAGGAGGAAGATGGAAATAGAGCAAACCAGGGACAGAAAAAATGGATGAAAACGGGAAAAGGAAGGTTTTTACTGCTGTATGGCTTAGATTGCACAACATCCATCCAGGTGGGGTGAACTAATCCAAATGCTTTGTGCTCTTTGGACAAAGCATTTGAAAGCAGAGGCTGTAATTTTGGGCTGTTCTGAAGGCAATTGGCCTCCGCTGCCAGTTCCTCTGGTTCTGTAGGATGAACAGGGATCCCTCTCCCATTAGGGGTTAGAAAATCAGATTTGATCAGGTGTTTATGGGATCAGATCAAACATTCCTCACTTCCTGCTTTCTCATTTCTGATGGTGGGTAGCAGTGATTGCTTCAGAAAGGAGTATTTGCAGCCTCCTGAACACCAGCTTGCACCTCCCATTTGTCATGTTTAGTAGCCACTGACAGCCTGTACCTTTGATTCATCCTTTCCACATTTAAATCCATTTGTGATTTGACCTCTTCAGCATGTGGTAACAGTGGTTTCCCCAATTTGTGCTTTCCATACACCTGTCTGTGAATTCTTTCCTTTGCATTAAAATCTCTGCCTGGTGATATCATTGCTGGTCCTGCATGTCTCCCATCAGTCAGGGTCCTCTCTAGTCAGCGATTTGAGTTTAGTCTGTTCTTATGTGAAGTCCTTCCCATATTCTGGTCATCTTTTGTGCTTCTCTCTGTCATCCTCTAGCTCTGCTCCCTCTTTTTTGGATGAGAAGTCTGAGCTTACTCACAGTTTTCCAGATGCTGGTCCATCCTGGATGTATGTTCTTATGTTTTCTGTTTTATTCTGGTCACTTTGAGTTGCCACTTGAATTTGCACTGAACAGTAGGTTAATGTTTTCCATAGAATATTCCTGGTGGTTCCCAAATCCGTGTGAGCAGAGCTGGATAAGGGCTTGTTGCTGTAGGGGCACTGCTGCTTCTGTTTTCCTCTTGTCCCATCAGCACTGAGGGTCATCTGTAGTTTATCACTTGATTCCTTCATTGCTCTGAGTTGCTTCTGCACTTTCTGAAATCAAGGAATACATTTACTCTCCTGAAGGAATTTGGATCATCCTCAATCGTTGCCTCCTCATCTGCCCCTCTCCTGGGTCTGTGTGCGAACTGAACCTCTGCCCTCTCATGGCTGTTCATCTCTTCTTTCTCTTTGTTTTCATCTTCAAATTGGTTATTAATCCATGCAGTGCCCCCTCCCATGATCCCAGGCTGGCTGAGTTTCTGAGAAGAGCCGCTGGATGGAAAGAACTCTGAAATCCAGCCATTCCTGGCTGCTTTGGAAGGATCCCAGTAGATTTTGCTCCCTCAAAGCTACGCTGACTTTCCCCTCTCCTATCCTGGCTTGATCCTTGGCTGTTTCATCTCACTGCCTTTCATACCCAAGCCAGGCTGTGTGGTTGTGTTCCCCCAGATCCTCAAGGAGTCTGTTTGAAGATTCCTGCATTCACAGTGTTTGTTCCTGGCACTGGGGCTTGTTTGGGAAGAGATTGGCAGTTCAGCTGGCGCATGCTCCGGTTCCTTAGAAGAACCATTCATGCCTTTAATCCTTCCAGTGACTGCTTGTCTGATAATGGCTTTTTCCTTTCCTCCCTTGGCACAGGGGCTGCTCCCAGGTGGGGGTCATCAGGGCACTGATTGAAGCTGGAATCCCTGTGGACATGATTGGAGGAACATCCATCGGTGCCTTCATGAGCGCCCTGTACGCCGAGGAGCGCAGCTACAACCAGATGAGGATCAAAGCCCGCCAGTGGGCCATGGTGAGCACTGGGAATGGTGGAGTGAGAGCCCAGCACGGCCTTGGCAGCACCCAGGGAGGGTGAACCCAGCTGCATGTTGTGTCTGTGCCGCAGAATGGGCCCTTCCCAGCACCCTGGGAAAGCTGCTCCCTGTCCGAGGAGGCAGGAGCTGACTGCCCGACTCATGTGTGCACAAATCCCACTGCCAGCACAGTGATGTTGTTTCAGTGTGTTCATCTGTGTTTATCTTGGTTTTACCTTCTCTTTTTATGTGCTGGAATGTGTTTCCTTTCCAACTCTCAACAAATGTGTTTCTCTCTTGTGTGATTCTCTCTCTCTCACATGCTGTCAGTTGTCAGTGGAACTGAGGGACAGAGGTAATCCTTCTAAACTAACTACAAATGTGTCATTCCTGGTCCTACCTGCACTTCACAGTGGTGGGACTCTGGGCCAGGAGAAAGTCTTGGCTTTCAACATTTAATACAAACAAAAATGTATTTTCATAGTTAACCCAAATTTTGGGAAGGTTGTTTTCAATAGTGATTTCAGTGGGTGAGTTTATTTATCATGGAATCCCAGACTGGTTTGGGTTGGAAGGGACCTTAAAGCTCATCTTGTTCCCACCCCCTGCCATGGGCAGGGACACCTTCCAGTAGCCCAGGTTGCTCCAAGCCCCGTCCAATCTGGCCTTGGACACTTCCAGGGATCCAGGGGCAGCCACAGCTTCTCTGGGCTCCCTGTGCCAGGGCCTCCTCACCCTCACAGGGAAGAATTTCTTCCTAATATCTAACCTAAGTTTCCCCTCTTTCAGTCTGTGCCCATCACTCCTTGTGCTACCACTACAGTCCCTGACAAAGGGCCCCTCTCTGGCTTCCAACTTACTTTGCAGTCTGGATAGTCTGGGATATTAAAATGCAGATTGAGGCCCTGCCATGTTTGTGCTGTGCTGCTGGGCAGAGCACTGTGGGACTCTGATCACCTCCCTGTCACTGTTTGCAGGAACAATGTGGATTTTGTGCTTTTTATTTAAGAACTGCCTGTGCCTGGCTGGCTTGGGAAGCACCCAAAACATAAACTGTTTATGATCCAGAGCAGTTTGCTGGAATCACAGAGCTGGGGAAGGCTCAAGATTAAGCACATAAAACCAAGTGCCCTGAGTTGTTTCAGACACCCCTTTAACCTGGCACTCTATTTCCCATGTTGGTCACCACCAGGTGCTTACAGGGCAGCACCTGAGCAAGATGAGTGTGTGGTGGTACCTTCCTGCACTGCTTTTCCAGCCCCAGCACTCCATGGCTCACTGCCCTCTCTCCCAGCTTTAGGCTACAGCCATGGAATTTTCCTCTTTTCCAGAGCATTCCCTTCTTGTTTATTAACTTGTCAGATCTCCTGTGCAGGAGGTGAGGCAGAGCTATTTCCTGGCCTTCCCAGGGCTGTGCTCCCATCCAAACCAGCTTCATTTCCAGCACTGCAGCTCTGGAGCCTGCCAGCCTAAGCTGGAGTCACACTCACTTTGACCAGGAATAGTTAAAGATGAAATGAAGGCATTTAATCTGCTGATAACTTTCGACCACAAGTTGCAAAGCTCAGAGAACCTTTCACAAAGGAAAAGGCAAGTTTTTCCCCAGCCTTGGGCTGTTTAAGGTGTTGGAACCTTGAAATCTGCAAATAAGCAGCAGGAGGAGAGGTTGATGACCTCTTGTTAGAGCCAACATTTCATCTTATTAATGAAGAATGGATTTTCCTGAGGTCTTCTTTGAGTGTTCTGATAGATCCACATCCAAGCCAGAAACTGTTCAAGGGTTTGAGAATGACAAAAGCATTTTTGCTCTGTTTGCTTTGTTTGAGGCCCTTCCCACTGGTAACACCCTGTCCAGGGAATGGCTGCACTGTAAGTTAGAGCCATGAAACCCTCTCTCCAAGACCACAGGAAATGTTCAGAGTCATTTGGGGGACTGTAACTCTTTTTATCAGTGGCTGTTCTGAGTTATTGTCTCGTGTTGCAGCAGCTGCAGACTGAGGGAAGGGGCTCCTTTCCCTGAGCCCCAATGCTGTAGGGAACAGAGGGACTTTGCTGGGGGTTCTTGGGAGATCCACCCAAAGGGACTGAGTGTGAGAGAGGTGACAAATCCATCAGATAACCCCTGAAGTCCCAGTGTCCCAAAGCTGCAGGAACATTCCTGCTGTTCTCCAGAGCAGCATCACAGCCCTCAAGACCACTGTGGGGAGTGGTGGCTGTGCAGGAGATGCTCTGGGAGCTCCTTTTTCAGCCAATGTTATGCACAAAGGCTGGACCATTCCCTGCTGCAGAACCTGCTGATCCTGCTCCTCTGGAGCTGTCAGCTCGTGCTGCTGAAGGTTATTGCTGAGAGCTTCCTGTGCAGGTTCTTGCAGCCTGGCTTTTTTCAGCTTAGGGGCAGTTTGGAAATGTCTTCATTGGAATGGATTAGTTAACTCTAATCTTTTTTTATTTATCTTTTAAATCCATCAAACTAAATGCTGGGTTTGTCCTGCAGTTATTTCTGCTTTTGGTATTTTTAGAAATTGGCACATATGTAGTTGTACACTTGGGGCTGGGAGAAGGGGTGTTTTCAATGGGATGTGTTTTCTGGACCAAATGAAGCAGCAAAGAAATAAATGACTCTTTTTTTGAAAATACAGAGGGATATGAAAACTCCAAGTCAGACTAGTTACTATTTATTGCTTCTGTGTATCTTCTGTACCTCAATTTAACCAGCAAAGCAAACAAGCCAAAGCTTTCATGTTTGCAGATTGTTGGGTTTTTTAATTGGAGAATTAATATTTCAAAGTATAAATATTTCACAAGGGGTGGAATATTCTACTGTGGAAGGGAATATGGTTATAGGAGTGTGTAGCTAAAAGGCTTTCCATCATGGGAATGGGGAGTGGGGGGTGATGGATGGACCATTTGATGTCTGTCACTGTGTGTGGTGGCACCAACAGCTCCAATGACTATGGGGGATCAGAGGCTGCAGCCTCTGACATTGCTCTGGTATGTGCACATTGGGGGATACTGTGGTTTAACGAGCTGATCTGGCCAGAAATTAGTCCTTTTGGGTTTTTTTCCCTGTCATGGTACTTCCCATCCAGCTCCGTGAGCTGCTGCAGAGGCAGCTGGGCTGGCCCAGGGCGTGGGGGAGGCAGAACCAGCAGCCTCAGCTGGGTCAGGTCAGATCAGTCTGCTGTGAGACTGGATCCTGATACTCCTCATGGAATCACAGAACCATTGGAAAGGACCTTTAAGATCATTAAGTCCACCCACCACTGCCGAGGCCACCACTAAACCCTGCCCCAAGTGCCACCTCCAGGGATGGGGACTCCACCACTGCCCTGGGCAGCTGTGCCAGGGCTGGACAACCCTTTCCATGAAGAAATTCCTCCTGATGTCCAACCTGTCTCTCCCCTGGCACAACTTGAGGCCATTTCCTCTCCTCCTGTCCCTTTTTCCCTGGGAGCAGAGCCCGACCCCCCCCAACCCCCACCTCCTGTCAGGGAGTTGCAGAGCCAGAAGGTCCCCCCTGAGCCTCCTTTTCTCCAGGCTGAGCCCCCCCAGCTCCCTCCATCTGTTGTTTTGAGGAACAAGCTTCTTCTCTGCCATCCTGGGTGATGCCCACACCCACAGCCCCAGGTTGGGGATGGATTGGGAAGGTGGAGGAGCAGTGTGGGGCTCAGGAGCAGGGCTGGTGGGGAGGGTGGGACACCCATAAATGGTCCCTTTGCCAAGGAGGATCATCAGTAGGTGCAGTGTTTAGTAAATCACTTCTCATCCCACACTCTGATTTTGTTCCCGTGCCAGAGTTTATGTACGACAACAGCTCCAAGCAAACAAACACAGGATCTGAGCTGAGCAGGGAAAGTCTCCAGACTGGATGGGCACAAAGAACGGGCAGGATGGTGTGGGAGAGACCTCCTGAGCAGAGATCAGCAAGTAACTGGTGCCAGTCCCTGGCTGAAGGAGTGCTGGGAGCTGTTCAGTGCTGGCTCAGGCACAGCAGGAGGGAACAGGAGCTAAAGCATCTTTAACACACCCAGTGAATCCAAAATAACTCAGGGGTTCGTTACAGGTCATGTGTTAATTAACAGGCACATATTGTCTCTTCACTGGGGTTGATGAGCTGCTGCAGAGACCCTGCTCTGGGTGCCCTGCAGCTGCTGGGGCTCGAGGACAGTGTCCCCCTGCCAGGGGGCACAGCAGAGCTTTGGGACTGCTGAATTGCATCTTCAAAACTTCATCAAGCAGCTGGGAAGTTTGATTCCCCAGGCTGCTCTGCTCCCAGCAATTAGAGCAGGGCAGATTGCTTTTCCCTTGGCTCAGCCAGCTGGAGCATTCCCTCTGCACAGGGAATTCTGCATTTCAGATGATTAAACCACGGAAGACAGAAGTGCTGGATGTGTTTTGTGAAGTCTTAATTTTACGTTGGGTTTTTTTTTTTTAATTAAGAGCTACAAGAAAAATCTTCTTTTATGTAGTGGTCTGGTTCATATTTACCATTTCAGTTGTGTTGTTTGGGGTGTTGAAGTTAACCCTATATCAGAATTGGAATTTGGGAAATTCAGGTAAAAGGCTGCCTGCAAAATCCCAATGTGCCTGTTGCTTTGAAGTGCCCAGTTGAGGCCCCAAACCATCCTCCTCTGACCCTGCAGTGATCACATCACTAATGATCGTGCAGATGAGATGTTAATGAATATTAACCCTGTTAATCAGAATGGCTAAACCTGATTTAAACATACCCCACCTCCTTATCTGTTTCTCACCTTTACCTGACTCAGAGGTGCCTTGGATTCATTCTAATTTTATTAAACTCTTAGATTTCTTAATATTTCTTTAAATCTGAACTTCCATGATCTGTAATTCCTGCCTTCAGGATGAATCTATCCCTGTAGTGCTGTTTACCTGAAACCATTGCCCTGAGTTATGTTTTTATTTTGTCTTTAACGTTATTCTGTGTGAATTCTTCTGCTTTTATCATTAAAACTTATACTTTATATATTTAATATACTTTATTTTATATATATATACTTTCTGAAACGCTGAGGAGGCACTAAAGGAAAATCTGGATGCTCCCTGGAGTAGTTTAAAAAAAATATTGGATCTGTTTTAAATTTTTGGTCTTGCAACAAGTTTTCCCATCCCTTTGCTTTTTGTTATATACTCAGGAACACTGAGAAAATCCCAGGATTATCTTTAGTCTTGACACCAGTTTACCACAATTACCACAATTTACCACAATTTACCATCAAAACCCAAAATAGCCAGAGATGAAAATTTCTCTTCTCCCTCATCCTGTGTGTTTGCTCTTGTCCTTCTGCCGTGTGAGCAGAACCTTGTCCCTACCTTGCTGAAGTTGCTTTAAACCCCAGGGCCACTTTAATAAAAGATTTTAGGATTGAAGGTCTGTTTAAAAAGAAAGCTCATCTTGCAGCAGAGCTGTAGGAAAAAAAATTATGAAAATATAATGAAAAATTAGGGAAAAAACCCCCTTCCCTGTGAGGATGAGGAGGCCCTGGCACAGGTTGGACAGAGAAGCTGTGGCTGCCCCTGGATCCCTGGAAGTGTCCAAGGCCAGGTTGGATGGGACTTGGAGCACCCTGGGCTGGTGGAAGGTGTCCCTGCCCATGGCCCTTGAGCTCTTGGTAGGAAGTGGAGCAAGAACCAGAAGGCTCCATCTGCCTTTCCAGAGGGTGATCTTTAACTTGATTTATCTGGGAATGGGAGGTGGGAGCAGCTATTCTTGGAAGGCTGAGGGAGGCTGTTGGCCATCAGCATCAGCTGAAAGGGCATCTCCCAGCTATGAGGCATGAGAATATTAAGGAATAACTGTTAATTAGAAGTATTTTGTTCATGGACAGGCTCACTGGGGGCATTAGTTGAGGGGAAATGTTGAGTCTCAGCATCAGAAATATCATTTGCTACAAGGAAAGTGGTTGGTGCTGAGTGGGAGAGGTTTTTCTTCAGTATTAAATAAAGGGCTTTTTGTAAATGTCTCTTCCCTGATGTAATCATTGTGACTACTGTCAGAGACCTGAGCCCTATTTTAAGCACAGAACTAATTCCATTTTGCTCTGGAGCTGTGGGTAGCACATCTGTACTCACCCCATCAAACCCCAGATGAAGATGTGAATGAAGCTGACTGTTCATAATTGGGTTTGTGCTCAGGCTTTTACATTCTCCCACATTTCCTGTTCATAGACTTGGTTTTAAGGATCATTTTTTTTTATGCTTGGCCATGTATTCTCTGGGCAGATCCCTTATATGTATTTAAAAGCAGCTAATCCTGCAGTTCTTTAAATCACTCTTAGAGCAAAGCCAAGGCCAGATGTTGCTCACAGCTGCTGTAACAGCAGGTTTGAGGCTGTTGCATGTTCTATGCCTGGGTATGATTCCCTGTTCTCTGTGAAGTTGTTTGTTAAATTGTGGAGAGCATGTAGAGAGAGAAGATGCTTCATCCAATAGAAATATTTCGCCCAGTGAAGCCCTGTTTAATGGCAAAGGGATTAACTGGGTTTTAGGGTCATCTATTCCATTTTAACTGTGATGTAATATATAAAGCAGTGAATTTAGTTAGGATTTATTAGGATTTGACAGCACTACCCTGGTTATGGACAAATACCATGGTCATAATGCCATAAAGGTCAGGGATTTTCATCCTTTTATCTAATATTATTATCTAATTTTATCTGATAGGTTGGTGCACAGGTGTATTAATGCTGTTGAAATGGAAAGAAAGGAACCCCATGGAAGCTTAATTCCAGTAGATGTGTGTTTAAAAGAGACACAATGCCTGGTGTGTGCTGTGAAAGGGCTCTATAATGCCTTCAGAATCCTGGTGAGGTTTGGGTTCTCTGGCTGGTGCAGAGATATTGTAGCAGTATCCAAATGCTGAGCCCATAACATACATAACCAAATAACTCAGCTTGGAATGGCAGATTATCAACCCTGATCCATGGGAAGTGTTTAAAGCTCTGTAACATGTGGCTGACTGAACACTGTTGCAGTCCCAAGGAATCCCAGACACAATTTTCTAGGTGGTTGAACACTGAGGCAGAGAAAAGCTTTAAGACTGGGAGTAAAATTAGGTGTGACCCCAAATGAGGAGAGATGGACTAAGGGCTGGATGCCTCTAGTGTGGATTTATGGTTTCCTTCCCACACTGCTGAACCAGCAGAAAGGATGGTGAAGGGGGAGATAACTCATAATATCTTTTTGTTATTTAACAAATTATGAAAGATAAAGCTGCACCATCCATGTGCATGTGCAGAGGCTGAGCTGCTGCTTTGTGGGATGGGCTGATTTTGGGGCACAAGGGAAGCAATGCAGTGCACACATTTTCCCAGCTTTGTTGCAGACTGGCTGCAGAGGTTGCTGCTGCTTTTGGTTTTACATTTCTTTGCCATACAAGATGCTCCTGGTTGTGGTTTTTACAGGTGTATTTCTGTCCCCTCTGCACCTTTTGTACTCACACCTGTGATGCTTCCGGCATGTCGACCCTAAACTCTGGAATGTGATGTCTCTGGAATTGCAGCCATTAATGCACACATTCATATGGATTCTGGCCTATATTTACCTCTGAAATACCTTTTTTTTTTTTAATTTTTAGGTTATGAACTCGGTGTTTAAGACTATTTTAGACCTGACCTATCCAATAACCTCCATGTTTTCCGGAGCAGCTTTTAACAACAGCATCAACAACATCTTCAAAGATAAGCAGATAGAGGTAGGTGCTTATTCACCTCATGTTTAGGGAATGATGTCACTGTGTTCTGTTGGAGCAGAAATAGCTTTTTTCCCCATGCTAATAAGGAATCTGGGGCTGTGGGATGACTAAAAATATGGTGGAAGTGTGAATGTGGTGTTACATGACTATAGGAAGGAACCTATTCTTTCTTTTTGGTGGATTTAGAAAACAGAAGTTGTAGGTTACTTGTAGCCACTTCGTTTGACAAAAGGATCCCATTGTCTGAGAGCACAAGTGACAGTTGTGACACTTGTAGGAGAATTGCTGAGACTGTTCCATCATTGTTTTTCTGCAAATCAGATCTTCAGAGACCTTCAGGGCACACCAGAGAAGGGCTTGAATTGGGCAGCAATGGGTTAGCTTTTTTCAGATTTTATTTTTGAAGCTGGAGTGAGTTTTTCTGAGCAGCTTGCTGAGAGCTGCAGTAATGGCAGAGTGTGTTGTGTCCTGGTTTGCACTTGGTGACCTTTTTGCAGTTGCTGGGTGTTGAATGGTCCCCCTGAGCCAACAGCCACCTTGGGAACCCCACCTGTCCTTTGTCCCTCAGCAGCAGCAGATTGCAAAGCATGTTATCCACTTCTTCCCAGATCAGCCAGCTTAGGGAGTGTTTGGGTAGCCTTGCAGTCTTACCTCATTTTCCATTTTAACCAAATTATTCCTGTGTTTGGAATCCTTGTGATGAGAGGTTATGTAGCAAATCAACACTGTATAGACTTTAAATATGTTTATTAAAAATAATCCAAAACACTCCCTACTTGAGTGGAAGTCTGAAAGTAAGTGATTAATCATCACATGGCTTAAAATAGCAGATTGTTGTGCAGAGGGGATGGTGCTGCAAACAAACAGGTTTGGGAGTGATAAGTCCTTCAGAGACTGGGATTATTTTTGTGGTGTTGTTTGGGCAGACCCAAAATCATGTGGGTCCCTTCCTGCAGTGCTCCAGCTCCTATCTTTGGTTCAGCAGAGCCTGGTGGAAAACATGTGATTGTCCAGGGAATGTCCAGCTCCTCTGCACTTGTTCTGATGTGGATTCCTGGCCTCGGGCAGAGCCCCCAGAGCTCCACGGCCCCTCTGGGTTCCCTTGGAGTGAGTTTTTGGGTGGGGCAGGGCAGGGGGGGCTGGGGGATAACACTGAGCAGAGCGTTGAGGAGAGAGGGACAACCTGGAAGAAAATCTCCTCTGAGCTCAGGTGTCCCTGCTCTGTGGAATCATGGAATTGTTTAGGTTGGAAAAACCCTCCCAGGTGGAGTCCAACTGTTCCCCCTGCACTGCCAAGGCCACCACTCCACCATACCCCCAAGTGCCACATGATCTGCACATGTTTGATCACTGCCAGGGATGATGGTTCCACCACAGCCTGTTCCAATGCCTGACCACCCTTTCCACAAAGAAGTTTTTCCTACTATCCAACCTAAACCTCCCCTGGGCAACTTGAGGCCATTTCTATCTATCACTGCTTGGATTCCAGGAGTCAATTTTTTGGACTTTCCTTTTAAGATAGAGCAAGTTCCATCCTTAGGAATTTTAACAGCTGTAGTTGCATGTTCTGTTCTGCCCTTGCAGTCACAGGAAGGTTTTGTCCAAGAGAGCAGCAGTTCTGGGACACCCAACAGCATCACCTTTGTGTGTCTGTGCTGGGTATCTCCAGCAAAACCCCTCATGCCCAAGGGTTTCCTCACATGGGAACTTCCCTCAGATAAATAAGGGCAAATGTTGTGTAGCTCAGCCAGGAGAAGGCAGTTATTCCTTCATTGCAATTCTCACCACCAGCACAGGATAACCAGTCCTGGCACTGGGCAGAGAGAACTGGGAGCTGCCTCAGGGTAGAGGGTGACTGAGGAAGTCACAGGAGCTGGATTAGGAAACACGAAGCCTTGAGCAAATGTTTTGTCAAAGCACTATTTAAAGCATCCAAACTGCAGGCATCTGTCTTTTCTCACGAGTTGCAGTGGGTTTGGGTGGGTAGCAATGATTTCCAACTGGAAATGGGTATTAATAATATAAGAGTTAATTACAGCCTTACAAGCAGAGGGTGTGTTTAGAGGCTTATCCACAACTGCTCCTTCTTGGGAGGATCCACAGGGATTGTAACAGCACCTGGGAACTTCTACCCAAGGGGTTGGGTGGGTACTGACCCTCTCTCTATAAAAGCTTCAAATTAAGAAGCACTGGGCTGGATCCTCCTTTTTGCTGCCCATGGCTGTGAGGTGACACACACGGGTCCTCCTCCCTCTCCTGCATCAGAGCCAGGAGCAGAAACGCTTACGTTGAACTGTTATTTCTGACACTGAAAGGGAGGTTTCCATTTTCTCCTGAATTTGCCAACCCTGGCAGTGTGGGTGTCTCTGAATTCCCAGCAGTGCTGCTTGTGGGGGGGCCCTGGTGACACCAACCCTGTCACTGCTGCAGCAGCTTCCAGCCACGGGAGCTCCCCAAGCAGGGATCAGCCTCTGCACCTCCTTCAGAGGGCATGTGGAAACCCAAGGCAGGGCACTTGGACACAGAAACCAAGGACAAGGTGCTTGAAAGACAATTCTCAAGAAATACAGTTATTTTCCTCTGAAATTATCCATCCTTTTAGGGGAGCACCAGGCTCTGGAATTTTTACTCCCCGTGCCAGAATTTTTCTCCTCATGCCAAAATGCTGTTGTAAGCTGGGGGTTAAGTGTGAGGAACCAGAAAAGATTTTATTAAGTCTTGTTTCAGACTCTGTTCCAAAACCAGTGGAAGGATCCCTGAGCAGTGCAGTCTTTATTACTGCTGGTGGGGCTTGGGTTCATTTCCTTTGGGCAGGTGTTTGAAAGGACATGTCAGAGAGGATTCTTTCCCCATTCCCCTCTGTTGACTTAAAACGTGGTTGACACACTGGGCCCTGCAATTACCAGAATATCTTCAGCATGGAGAGACACCCTAATACTCCCATAGTCACACTTTATTCATCCTCCTTCCTCTGGCATTTACACCAGCTGGGTTGTGATACTGGTGCAGCATCTGTGAATCCTCTCCAGTCCCACCATCTTTGCAGAGCTGCTGAAGAGTTTAATCTCTTCAGTAAAAAACCTTCTTTGTGGCAGTGCAGAATTTCAGATTGAACAGCACAGAAACTCACAGCAGGAGTTACAGCCTGACCAGTGAGGGAGGGCTTCCAGCTCCTACTGGCACTGGAGTCCAAACCCAGTTTAATTGGAGTTTAAGACCCATCAAGGCTGTGCTACAGAAGGCCCAGACACCATGTCCCATGAACAAAGGCCAGCTGGGAGAGCAGGTTTTCCTCTTCAGTCTTGTTTCAGCTTTGCTGATTGACAGAGCAGCATCAGCTGTTCTCTGGGATAAGCTCAGTTTACTCAGACAAGTCCTTCTCCTTCCCCTTCGCAGCTACCGTTTCACCAGACACCATGGAGACTTTCCAAAACTGCCCTCTCTCCAGCAAACCCCTGGGCATGGGGGAAGGTCACCACTCCATTTTCTTTTTCCAGGATGTGAGTGCAGACATGGCTGAAAGAATGAGAACTTCCCCTGCCAGGAGCAGGGCTGGCTGCTTTGCTCTGGTCTTGCTGAATAAACCTGTACAGCACAGAGCACTTACTTGACTTGGCCCCTCTTTTTGTATCTCACCCTCCTTTTTCTGTTCCACACTCCTCTGCTGTGTTACCCTGCAGGATCTCATTCAATCCTTGCAGGATCCTGTGTTCCTGTAATGCTCCAGAGTTTGGTGTTGCCAGCTTTGGGTCTGTGTTTCCTGCTGAAATGACCCCTGGCCCCACCACCAGGAGGTACAAATTGTTCAGTCACGAGGCCATAAATCATGTTCTTCCGTCTTTGTCTCAGGCTGTGGAGTCTCAGGGACCAAGGCAGGGAAGATGCTGCCTAGATTATGGTTGGGGAATTCCAAGGTTGCACACTGATCCATGGAGAACATGATTATGGGAGACTTGCTGGGAATAGGGGACAAATATCCCTTGAGTGGAACGAGTTGGTTGCAATGCAGTGGCCTCGGGATCCCTTTGGATCCACCACCCTTCCTGAAAGGAAAGTAAAGGCATCACACAGAAGGTGACCTCTGGTTTGAGGGAGGAGGTCTCTGTGTGCTGGACAGTCTGCTGGAACAAGGGGTTCTTGCTACTGAAAAAAGGAAATAAGGATTTTTGTCTTCCTTGGTTCTGAATGAAAGGTTTGTGTAAGAAACAAATGTGTGAACTGGAACACAGGGCTGAGGGGTGTTTCCCCATCCATGCAGGTGTTTGCAGCTCTGTCTGGTAAGAGCCAGAGGTTGTTGCTTTGGTTTGTGTCAGGCATGGGGGGCAGGTAAGTGCAAGGTTTCAGATTTGGTAAAATTGGGACCTCCTCTGTTGCAGGATCTGTGGATTCCTTACTTCACCATCACCACTGACATCACTGCCTCAGCCATGAGGGTCCACAGGGATGGTGAGTGTGCAGTTGACCTTCTCCAGGTCTTATATTATGATGTAAGGTTTCAGGAATTCTTCCTGGATAATTCCAGGAATTATTCATGGAATTTTTTCTCACCTTTAAGTCTGTCTCTCGTTTTGTTTTTCCCTTCTCTGTTATTTGCTGAGCACCAAACTGTGGTTGCACACAGGTAGCAAGGAAGAGAGAGAGAGCTGTGGGGAAGGCATTAAAGAAGATGCTGAATTCACTGTTTAGGGAGAAAATGAGCCCATTGACACCATTCTTTTTTCTTAGATCATCCCATAAAGTGCAGGTGTTTTAGCCACAAATCAGACTTAATGCAATCAACACCTTTTAAGATTCAAATTCCACATTATAAAAAAAAAAAATCTGTTTTCCCAAAGAACATATTTCTGTGCCTGAAGCAGAGGCTGGGTTAGATTCTCATTTGTGGCCAGTCCTTTTTATTTCTCTGGAGGAAAACTGATGTACTTCAGTGAGTGAACAGGGAGAAATATCCGAGCTGCTGACCTGGTGACATCCCTGTGGGACACTGGCTTGGGCTTTTGTCTATTTGGGGTGACAGGGCAGTGACTCAGAGTCACTGAAGGCAGCACAGGCCTCCAGGTGCCCCAGATATTCCCTTGGGGAGCTGAAGCCTTTGCTGCCACATCTCTGATGTTCTGTCCTTGGAGCTGGCTGGGGTAGGACTGTCCATTCCTGCTGTTCAGGAGCAGGAAGCCCTTGAAGGACGTGGGGTTTTAATCAGGGGCAACCAGGGCAGCTAAAACAAGCAGAAAAAGGATTAACTCCTTTTAGAGGCTTTGTATCCCCATTCCACAGCAGGTTAAGCAAAATTGAGGTCAAGAAAGTCACTCCATCCAGCTGCTTGTCGCTGTGGAAGTTTAATATAAGGAGAGAAATCAGCTGGAGAATCTTTATGGTCATCTCCAGAATTCACTGAAGGGAGAGGAATTAAGTTCCCAGCTGCTGCCATTTCCCATCTTGGTTTGGTCTTTGAGGTGTAACACAAAAAGTCAGCAATTTCCTTGGGTGGAAGTTCCAGCTCAACTAAAACTATTCATACTAAACCCCAAATCTGCCAGTGTTAACCTGTGCTAACAGTAGGAGTGCTGGGGTTATAATTAGAAACACAACTGTGATCTGTTTGAAAAAGAAAAAAATCAGTTCCCAGTTTGCTGGGAAGAGTTGCTGTTTGAAGCACCAGGCAGTTAATTACTGAGCACTGAGCCAACACTGCAAGGCTCACTTACTCTTGGTATTTTAGAGATTCACTTCTCAGACAAGGCCCCTTGGAAATGCAGTGTCTTCCCAACTCAGCTGATGCAAATGTTAAGAGAAGAATTGGTTTTTAAGAGCCCTAAAGTACAGTGTTTTAGAGGAAACAGATCCAACCAATTTCTGCTTGATTAAAATTTGTTTCTACCAGCTTAAAGGATTAAAACTTGGTTCCTTACAGCACTAACAGAAGTGGCCCAAGAGGAGATATGATCCCCACCAAGCACTTGCACTGGTTTCACAAGTGAAAACACTTGCTTGTCACAGAGGAGGGAAGATGGAATTTTTAGGCTTTTACAGCATGTATTTTTCATGTTCAGGTCCTGCTAAAAGCCTGTGGATCTCTGCAGAACTCAATGGCTTTAGCTGCACTTGTTCTGTGTGTCCCCTTGTCCCCAGGAGGAGCCTTTTCCTTCCCTTGTCAGCCTCAGCCCCACAAAGCCCTGAAGATGCAGTCAGGCATATGCTGAGATCTCCTTGAAGGCAGTAAATATGAGGCAGGGGCTGAAAACTCTGGGTTCTGGGGCTTTTGCCTGAGAGTGTGTTTGCATAATCTTTGTTTTTTTTCTAGCCAGGATTTTGATATAGAAAATAATAAACTGCTTTAATAAGTTCCTCACAGTGTTCTGAGGAAAGCCTCAGTCTCCTGATTATTTTAATGAGTGCCACAACCTCCCCCCATTGTGGCAGTAATTAATGCTGGGTCATTAACGCTGGTTCCATCCCTCCCTCTCATCCTGCAGGCTCCCTTTGGAGGTATGTCCGTGCCAGCATGTCCCTCTCAGGGTACATGCCCCCCCTCTGTGACCCCAAGGATGGGCATCTCCTCATGGATGGAGGCTACATCAACAACCTTCCAGGTAGGAGCACGGCTCAGCTGGGAAGAAGTTCCCAGGACAGCCCATCAAAAAGCCTGCAAACCTTGGATGTTTTTTTTTTTTCCCCTCCATTTTTTCCCCCCAAAAAGGAAATTTGGAGAAACCTCACAGACCTTTAACCTCATGGTCCATAACCTGCAGTCCTTGCTCTCAGTTTCCTGGGTGTTTCCTTTCTCATGGCTTTATTAACACCCATTTTTTGTTATGAAGTGTTTCCTAGCAGCCATATTCTAAACAGACAATTCCCAGGCAATTTTGAATTATTTTAATGCTTGCTGAAAGAAGAGAATCAAACCACAAACACACAGTCTATCTTGGAGTTTCTCTTCAAAAAAATATCAGTTAATTAAGAAATAATTCTGAGAAAGCAGCAGCATTGTTGTTCAGGTGTCACCCAGAGCACGTGGCAGTGGGGGGATCACAGGGTGATCACAGGAGGGATGTGAAGTTCTGAGGCCTGAACCCAAAAAGGATCCCAAGGTGTGAACCCACTGGTGTGTGTTTGGGATGTGTTTTGTGTCAGGTTGTCACACAGACAGCACTGAGGGGTGGGTGGCTCAGAAAGGTGGCCAAGGCAGCTGTGCTGTCACTGCAGTTTGTGGCTGTGCCTGTGCACAAATAAAGAGGGAGGAATCTCAGACTCCCAGACAAACCCAGGCTATATTTTTCCATCAGGGCTATATTTGCCTAAAAACAACCAGAAATGGAAATGACACAAAGTAGATCCCCAAAAATCAGCGTCTGACATTCTGTTTGTGTCTGTAAGCAGAGGTGTGAGCTGCAAACCAAAGCAGCTTTTCCACCTCCACAGCTGGAGAGGGCAAAGAGCAAACACCCTGGTGACACAGGGGGGAAAGCACACAATAGACTGAACGAGCCCAGGAATATAAATCCAAGTTACAGAACAGATCAGGTTTAAAGAAATGTCTAAATAAAGCATCTGAATTGGCTCTTCAAAGCTGTAGTTTTCCTACGCAGAACTATTCTGGAAACTGCAACTATCTTGGACTCTGGGGGTGTGGAAGAAATATAAATTCATTCTGTGAGGTTCATGTCCTTCTCTTCCCTCCCTCAGCACTTCCCTAAATCCTCACCCGTATCCAATGACTACAACTAGTCCTTTGACTGACCTTGAAGTAGGAAGTGTTGCCTCATTTCTCTCCCACTTTGAAATATGAACCTTTCTCTTGGATGCCACAGCCTTTCTGAGACTGGCATCCTCCCAGCCTCTCCTCGCTGGCAGGTCCCTGTGCTGCTCCTTCCCTTTGTCACCCTTGCTCTGGGGGTTGACCTGGCACTGCTGACTCCCCTCTGTAAGACCACTGCCACTTGTTCTCTCTGCAGGTCCCCCCAGGTCTTTTGTTCTTATGAGAATGAGGTAGAATTAGTGAGGGTTTAACGAGCTCTTTCCCATTATACCTTAATGTGGTGGAACTGGACTCGTGCTGTGTGTCCCACCTCCTGTCTCCTGCTCCCTCTGTCCAGTTTGGCTGCTGCTTCACATGGGTTCTGGTGACAGCAGGGCCACTAATCCAGGCCAGAACACACCCTGTGAATGATTTCACCAACAGTTCAGCAGTGGGAACTCACCCTAAGGTCACACAGGGGCCTGTCAGGATGCTGGGATCGCTCCCATAAAATGGGAAGGTGGGTTGGGAATCTCCCTGGGGGGAAAATGGTCTTGGCAGAGTTGCTGCAAGTCATAGAATCACAGAACATGCTGAGTTGGAAGGGACCCATCAGGATCATTGAGCCCAACTCCTGGCCCTACACATATTTATATGAAAGTACAGAGTCCTTTAGGTTGGAAAAGCCCTCTAAGATCCTTGAGTCGAACCATTCCCCAGTACTGCCAAGGCCACCAGTGACCCTTATCCCTAAGTGCCACATCCACAAGTCTTTTAAATCCCTCCAGGGGTGGGGACTCCATCACTTCTATCTCAGGCTGTTCAGAGACACTCGTGGTAGGTGCAATATCAGGTTATGTGCTCAAGCCATATACATATATATCTATATATGTATTTATATAAGAGCAGCAGCAGGGCTGGCAGCAGTGGCTCTGACACCTCCTCAGGTTATATATTCATGCCATATACATACATATATATATAT
>VYXB01000868.1:418766-454531 GCA_013397135.1 Pachyramphus minor | reverse complement strand
CGAAGCCAAGCCATGACTAGGGTAAGCAATTCAAAATAAAATAGCAATTCAAAAATATGTGTTACTTCAGTCCCAGATACACACTCAAGTTAATTCTTGACAAGCTAGACTTCAAAAACCATGCAGATGTTTTTTATTCCTTCAAGAGAATTCTTAATCAGATCCAGGGCATATATATATTATATGAAGATATACATGTCAGCAAGTTATGAATGTCCACATTATATAAAAAATTCTGTCCCTGTACAGTTTTTTCAAATGTGAAAAAATTAGTACTCATTCAATCTAGTTGATTGTATCTCTTTTTATTACTGATTTACTAAATATTTTTTAATAACAAAGTAATAATAGTTCCTGAATGGTCTGTAGGGACATATGCCTTTGAAATGTAAAAAAAATATATATATCTAATATGAAGAAATTGCCTAATCTCTTCTCTTTCAGGAGTTCTTCAGTTTTAGTCTTTCTTTACATAGTTGTCTAGCCAGTATTCGGTTCTTCCTTATGGTCTGTTTGTATAAGCAAATGTACGTTTAAAAAATTTGTGTGCCCCAACGGGTACTTGTGTCATCATCCACTTCAAGCATCTTGCAGGATCAAGGATTTTAATTCCTGTTCTTGAGACTGAATCACTGAGAATTGCTCATCAAAAATTACTGTAACCATCACAACAGCTTGAACACTTGTCCCAGCAAAAATAAAATTGTCACTGATGAGGGAAATCTTGATAAATTATTTATATGAGTTGCTTTATTCCTCAAAGTCTGATTCTTTTATTATACAATCATTAAAACATTGACTCAAATTTTTTACACCTCTCTTTCTTTTCAATAGTTGTAGTTTTCCATTTCGCCAATGAAAAGGCAGTCTGCTTAATGGCCCTAGGCAACATATTGTCCCAGGAGAAACAACTGCTTGTGGACAAGAGAAGTTAAAACTGATTACTCAAACTTTAACAAGAATTAGAACTGAACTCATCAAGAAGAACCACAAGTGATATTGCCTGCAATATGTTATCCTCTCAATACTGTGCACATTGGTGAACAGCAGCTGAGTGTTTAAATATGATGCTTATTTTCTTCAGGTTTTGATTATATTAGAATACACAATGATGATAACTGACATAATATATATGTCAAACTATGCTTATACAGACATTAAAATTCAGAGTAAAAAGTGCTGAAAAAACATCCATTGAAATTCTAGTCAACAAATATATTTTCATAGCTAGTTGTAAAAACCTACTAAACCCCAAATTTGAAAGAGTTTTAAATGACTAATGAATATTCCACTAGAATAAAACAGATCTCTTGCTAGAGTAAAGCAGGAGTAACTGCAAATATACCTTTTCTGTAAAGGAGAAAAATACTGACATTTAGAAAATACTTAAGATGGTATTAGGACTGAGATTTATTCACATTCACTTTCAAATGCTTAAATTTAGAAGTCTATAGGGGGTCTCTGTGTATTAATTCTGCATTTAAGATCCTTTCATTGTCAATTGAACCATTTTCTGGACTGCATCTCAGTATAAAAACCTGGGGGGAGGTCGAGAGAGGGGATTCTGTCCCTCTTCTCCACTGTGCTGAGACCCCACCAAGAGTACTGCTTCCAGCACAGAGGACCCCAGCACAGAAAGAATATCGACCTGTTAGAGTGAGTCCAGAGGAGGCCACCAAGGTGATTAGAGGGATGGAGCAACTCTCTTACAAGGAAAGGCTGAGATAATTGCATTTGTTCAGCCTGGAAAAAAGAAGGCTTTGGGTTGACCAAATTGAGGCTTTCCAGTACTTGAAGGGAGCCTACAAGAAAGATGGAGAAAGACTATTTACAAGCGCATGTAGTGACAGGACAAGGGGGAATGGCTTCAAACCAAAACAGAGTAGGTTTACATTAGATATTAGGAAAAAATTCTTTACTGTGAGGGTGGTGAGGCCCTGGAACAGGATGCCCAAGGAAGTTCAGGATCTCCCATTCCTGGGAGTGTTCAAGACCAGGTTGGATGGGGCTCTGAGAGACCTGGTCTAATGAAAGGTGTCCTTGTCCATGGCAAGGGAGTTGGAACCAGATGATCTTTAAGGTCCTTTCCAACCCAAACCATTCTATGATCTTCTGAAGATGCATAATATGACAAAAGGGCACTCATGGACAACCGCAATGTCTTCTGTTTTTAATACAGAACTTGTGAGCACTTTTAAACAGGAGCAACCTGTGTAAGCCCCAAACTCAAAACCTTAGTTTTAGTCTTTATAACAATAGTACCACATGTGATATATTTTTCATCCCTTTTCCCGCTACAATGAGGATATTTAACAATAAAAATTCTTCTATTTGTTGTTGGTCCATAGTCTATCCAATGGTCTGTCAAGTTCTGTTAGAATGCAGCAGAAATTTATGGCCCCGGTACACTTCTTGTCTTACTTCCCAGCATTTCTCTGGGGTCCCTGCAATGTGTCTTTTTCCCTGCTGCCTTAAGTCTGATCATTTCCTTGATCTTCAAAAAATCCAAACCAAAACAAAACAGAACATGGGAGGGACATCTGCCTTATTAGACTGATTGATATATATCCCCAAAAATTATAAATGTTGGGTTCAAATTAATTGCATTTGGAAAGGCTCAAAGCATTTTTTTGTTTGTTTGTTTTGTGGTTTCTTTGAGTTTTTTTTGTCATTTTGTTGTTAGTTTAGGGGTTTTTTGGCTTCTGTTTTTGCTCTGTATGTGAGCCAAAGGGCACTATCTCATTAATGACTTTTTTCTCTGTGGCCATAATTAAGGGTCACTAAGCCTATTCTGCAGTCCCTGAAGGACAAGGGATTTCAAGACAGTATGAAAAGTATGTTAATGTCTAATTAGAAAAGAGACTTGACTTTGGTACAGAGAGATGTTTTCATGCTCAGCTATAGCAAAGCTGATACTTTACCGTATTTTCTCTTATAAATATACAGCATTTCAGAGCTTGAACTCAGTAATTAGAGGTGTTCGATCCCTAGAGGTACATAGCCCACACACACATACCTCTGAAGATCATTCACCATTCAGCATATTCAGCGTTCTTTATACTTAAACAGTTGCAAAAATCTATGGCAAGTTTAGGCCATTATTATAAAGTATTTTGAAATACAAACTCATGCTTGATGATTTAAACAAATTTTTTTTTAAGAGTGTTATTTTTCTAAATGATACTCAAATGATACTTTTAAAAAGACAGAAATATTATATTCAATGATTATCATTTTTTCTGGCATTTCTTCCTAATTCTTTTCCTCAGAAATGAAGAGTTTGCTGAGCTTGTCATAGTCAAAGTAAAGTGTTGTTCTATCCTTTCCGTTTCTGCAAAATATTGAAGTTGTCATTATTCACATAGACTACAGACATGTTGTTTCCTCCTACCTTCCACATCAGTAAAGAAAACTCACCAATAAGAAATCAACAAAAGAAGCTTTAAATGTGTTCTCTATCAGTTACGTAGTGGTCAAGGAGATGGCTTTCTTCTACTGGAGATGAATGACACTCATTTTTAGTGAAGAAAATAGATGCCTCGGATTTTGACAAATCCAGCGCTTCATACATTTACACCAGTATTTTCTTAATATAAAATTATTAAGTACCTTTCATATTGATTTTTAAGCCCTGCTATTGTAAAGACTTATGCGTGCGCCTCAAACACTCCAAGTAGACTTTTCTGGGAGTACTTAAAGTGCGTATAATTAAACACAAGATCAACTTCCAGATGGTACTTTGCATTGTTTCAATCAGCTTTCAACACTGCTGTTTTAAGCTCTGCTTATACCTAAGACTTGGTTTTCTTTCAGGTTTTCTTTTTCTAAAAATTTGCTGTACATACAAGTTTTCTACTGCTATGTCACAAATAAATAATCTAATTTTACATTTACTATTTTTTTCTGTATTTTTAATTTTTTTTGCATCTTCTTTATCCTTAGATAGATAGAGAGCAACAAGGGTAAATACATCCCACAGAGACAGTCTTTGACGGAGAGATTTTAAACTTTTGATCTAAGGAAAAGAAGTGACAAAATAAAACTAATTTATTCTGTTCTCCTTTCAAACAGCTATTAGATTACACAGGGCTAGGTTCCAAATGCTCAGCAACATAATATAGCAGCAAACATGTTTTCTGTTTGAGATTAATGGAGAAGTTTACTTCCCTTTAATAGCAGAGCATATAAAGTGTATGTTTCCTCTTGTCCTTTCACTTGAGACATGGCCTAAATTTTCACAGTTGTAAGAGGGAGTGGGAGTATCTCAACAGACATTTTAAACCACTGCATAGCAATAATTATGAAGCTTTTTATGAAATGTCATTTTGCCAGATGCCTCTGGAGTTATCATTCTTACTTTCAGAGAATGTATGAAAAAAATTCGTAATAAAGACTGTTTCCTAAAAGAGAAGAAATTTCTTCTCTGTTTGCAACAAAGTCAAATCTTAGATATGCTTGTATGATTCCTTTTAAACCAGTAGAAGTACTGCATGTGCTTTCAAGAGCCAACCTTCTGCCAGGTTTGAAACCATGGATTTGATTTTGCATTTCTTAATGGTGGTATTACCATAGCATCAGTTGTTTTCAAATGCACATTACCCCCATTAACTTGTCTTCAGAAATAACAAATAATAGGTCTAATTGTACTGTTATCAAAGTCCACATTAAATCACTACCAAAGTAATTATGGATAGAATTAAGTCCAAAAAAGGAAAAAACTTTCCTTGCTTTTCCATTTTATACTGTGTTTATGTTCAATTTAGAAATAATCTTTTCTAAATTAGAGCCAAAAAGACACTCCTTTCCTCTGAGATTAACATTTAAAAGGAAACGCTATAGGTCATCTGAAATTCCAATGTAGCACAAGGAAAACATAACTGTCCAGAGAAATAGTAATATGAAAAGCTGCAAAATGTGTATCTTCTCTGGGTTTAACAATCCATCGTTAACCAACACAAAACATAAATCGGCAGATAGATCATGTCATTACCATCGTTTAGAATTTGAAGACTTTTCTCACCAGTTAAGTTACATTTTGACAAGATGCACAACTCCATTTTGAAAATAATCAACAAGTAAGAAATATGACTCACACAGTTTGACTTCTAAAGACTAATGGTATCACATAAGCTTAGAAAAAAAATTAAGAAACCTTGTCTATCCCTTTTCTTCCACCTCCTCCACCCTTCTGTATGTCTCCTGGTGCAACTTAATGTTGTTTCTTCTCATCCTTTCACTTGAGACATGGCAGAAGAGACTGCCCACCCCACTTCCCCATCACAGCTTTACTACCACCAGGTACTTGTAGAGAGCAATGAGGTTCCCCCTGAGCCTCCTCTTCTTCAGGTTAAACAACCCCAGTTCCCTCAACCATTCCTCATAAGACATGTTTTCTAGACCCTTCACCAGTTTCATTTCCCTTCAACCTTTTCTTCTTTAGGCTAACTAATACCAGGGACATCAACTTTTCCTCAGCTGTTGAAATGTTCTATCGGTGATGTCCACCTGCATTCACAGTGAACAAAAGGCTGGAATTTTGCATATATTTTGACTGAATTATTTATTAATCTTTGTTTCTAATGTTTTTCTTACATCTGTCATGATCTTTTTGATTTCATTCCTGTCCTCCAGCATTGCTACTATATTTCCTAATCTGCCTTTACCTAGAAATTTAGTACAACGGAAAACAAGCAAGGGATAAATCTGGCAAAATGAGATCCAAGACAAAACTCTGAGTAGCATGAGTCAATACATCCTTTAAGTCTTATACAAGTAATTAGCAACTCTTCTCTGTTTCTCTCACTTGTTTATAATCACAGAATCATAGAATCATAGAATTGATTGGGTTGGAAAAGACCCCAGAGATCATCAAGTCCAACCCTTGGTCCAACTCCAGTCCATTTACTAGATCATGGCACTAAGTGCCATGTCCAATCTCAGTTTAAAAACCTCCAGGGACCGTGAATCCACCACCTCCCTGGGCAGGCCATTCCAATGCCTGACCACTCTCTCTGTGAAGAATTTCTTTCTAATATCCAACCTAAATTTCCCCCAGCACAGCTTAAGCCCGTGCCCCCTTGTCCTATTGCTAACTGCCTGGGAGAAGAGACCAATCCCCACCTGGCTATAACTTCCCTTCAGGTAGTTATAGAGAGTGATGAGGTCACCTCTAAGCCTCCTCTTCTCCAGACTAAACGACCTCAGCTCTCTCAGCCTNTCATCCCATTGGAATCAGCCCATCTCTCCAGTCTATCCAGATCGCTCTGCAGAGCCCTCCTGCCTTCCAGTAGGTCGACACTTCCTCCAAATTTGGTGTCATCAGCAAATTTGCTGATGATGGTCTCAATCTCCTCATCTAAATCATCAATAAAGATGTTAAACAGAACTGGGCCCAACACTGATCCCTGGGGGACACCACTAGTGGCCGGCTGCCAGCTGGATGCAGCACCATTCACCAGCACTCTCTGGGCCCGACCCTCCAGCCAGTTCTTAACCCAGCTCAGGGTACACTTGTCTGTTATTCAAAATATATGTGGCAACTCTTTGTTGTCTAAAAAAATTGTTTCCTTATCATGAAAGCAGATTAAATCAATTTGGCATAATTTGTTCTTGACAAACCCTATTATTATTACTTAAAAATCATTTTTCCAGTTGGCTGGAAAAAAGTCTGAACTTTCTAGTGTAATGGGCCATGGGAAGTGTCCTCAGACCTTGTTACTCTACAATTTTCTCACTGTTTTATTGTGTTACATTAATCAACAGCTAATGACAAATATGAAGTTAAGCATATGTAAAATGCATGCTCAACTCCTGGACCACTTAATATTATTTTACAACAATCTTATATATATTTTGTTGTTGTTTTCCTAATAATACACAGTGTTTCTTCGAAAATATTCCTTATTTTTATGTTGCATATCACATACAATATGGGATGCAGAGACTTGAAATTACTTGTTTAACTGGAATGTATCACTGGTCATATATCATATTGTCATGTGAAGGATGGGACCTCATCTCACCTAATTATAGAATTTTAAGAATGTGGCAGCCAGGCTCCCTCTATAGGCACTGGAGAGAGAAACCCCACTCAAATGATTTGTCATGTTTCAATTTACCCCTCAATTGTTCATCTCCAGTGACCAGAGAAGTAATTTTTATATGATGTTTGATGAAAATGTCAGAGAAATGAATGCCAAGATGTAAAGTGAAAGGTAGTACTTATCTCAGCTGATAAAAGATGGAACTAGATACACCATTTAGGCATTTCGAGCCTTCATGTTTCATTTTGAGGGAATTTGAAATGCTTCAACAAGTTTCATGAAGCTCATAAAAATATCCTTTAACATGGTAAAACTGCTGATAATTTTGAAATAGAATGAAGATAATATTTTTGATAATTCAATAAGAAAATCAGATGTGATGTCAATACATAAAATACTCCGAAAGCCAAGACAAAATTCCTCACTATTTATTGTAAATATTTGTGTGTTTTCAGTACCCTTATTTAGAAATTTATGCTTAGGTTTTCAATTCAAATTTTTATTTTTATACATATGTTTGTGTTTTGCAAGATCTCTCCTTACTCAAAAGAAGTTTGACCTTAAAATGTCAACATTAGTAAACCTAAATACACATTTTTTATACATTACTCCTAAAAGATGTGTCTGTGCTCCTTACACGGCTTCACAGTTATTTCATTGCTATGGAATGAAGAATTAAAATACCCTTCATCTTCTCCATGGCATCATTCTTTTGTGTTCAGTAATAATCTGAAGCATTTCTGAGGGAAACATGAATGATACTCTTAATCATGACTTGCAATTGTCTCCATCACACTGCTGTGTTGTATTCCAGAAACTAAACAAGAAAGAAAATAATGTTAACTAAGTTGTTCATATTGGACAAGAAACAGGATTTCCTTTTAAGAGTGTTGGCACAACACAGCTGTTTACAGTGTAATTTGTTAGGATTGCCAGTGTTGGAAATACAGAAAATTCTGTTAAAATGAATATTGTAGTACCATGTTTTTAAAAAAAGTGTAGTGCATTTGAATCTACTGCTTTAGAAATCCTCTTCCTAGAGGGGAATGTGGGAGTCTTGAAATGCCCCACCAGAGTTTGATTCCAGATTCCCTAGAGATACTGTGCCAGACTCCTCTGTTCCTTCTCTTTGATGCATTTGGTTTTGTAAAACTTGCAGTATACTATTAATAAATTATATAATGTAAGAAATAGGGGAAAAAGCTATTAAAACATTAATGACACATCAAACTTACACATTAAGTAGATAGAAAGAAGTAAGTTCTGCTTACAGTAATTTTTTAAGGTTTTCTTACCAGAAGAAGTTTGAGAGAAATCTTCTAACAAGCAGTGTTGTATTTGAATCAAGGTTTTCTGGTAACTTTAGTTATTTGCTTTCCCTAGTTTTTTAACATTTGCCAGTCTGTAGATTGCATCATGGTACTTAGAGAATACAAATAGGAATGTCAACCAATTATATGGTATACACAAGACTGGCTTCTGAAATTTGTACCAAAAAATTTTTAAATGGAATAATCTTCAAACTATATTTAGATACACTTTATTCAATTTTGCTGATTCTTTGTTAAAATTTAACTAAAATCTACAGTAGTGAAACCAACCCCTCTGATGTGTGTTAGACATTTTAATTTTCCCATGTCTGTTAAGGACTTGATTCTCTTCTGCAGTTGTTTCCACCTGTGCAAAGCAATATCAACTGCTATCACTTTGACTGGGAAGTACTTTGCACAAGAGGCACACCAGGAGAAAGTAGACATGGATTACTAGTATGAGGTCTGTTCAATTAAATGAAACCCCTCTTAGATTAGGAAACCCTTTGCTATGGCTACAAATGTCAAAATGTAGTTTGCACTGACTTTTTTTTCTTTTCTGTGCAGATTTATGATTTCTTTGCATCACCAGATCGTTGTATATCATTGTATATCAGCCAGAGATTATAGACAAACCTGGATTACATTTTTACAAATGATGTTACCATAGAAGATATAATCCATCACAGGAATGTATTACCAATTATTCCTTCAAAGAATCTTTGACCCAGTTTTGAGGCTTTCATAACCTTAACTCCCATAAAGATAGTTATAGATAGTTATAACTTTCATAAAGATACAGTTATTTCATTTGGTCCAATGGAAGATTAACTTTGCCACTAAAAATTACTTTATTTTTTTCTCAATGAACATTAATTGAATGAAACAAATAAATAATTTTATAGAATAATAAATAATAAATAAATTACTTATTCAGTGATCTTATATTCAGGCTGATACCTTGGAGGATGTACAGTGTCTTGTAACTAACAGGTTCCAAAATTTCACTTTGAAAGCTGGCACCTGAACATAAAGATGGATCTTCTGTTTGCTTAGAACAGAAAAAATAGTGTACTTTAACTGGACAAGATTTTTACCAGCAGCATAGTTAAACAATTTAGTGCTGATATTTCATATCTATGACTTCTAAATTATCTTTAAAAAGCATCTAAAATTCAGTAGTCATAAGATTCACCTCTGTGTGTGGTAATGGCTACTCTCCCCTTGTTTTGTAGAACCTATATGAAGACATTGTTTATCCCTACACCTTTGTCTAATAAAGAGAACCTTTAAAAGAGTGGAGTTATCTCTGATGTTGAGCACTCAAAAACACAGAGTTTTAATGCAAAAAAGAGAAAACAAATATTATCAGCTATTTCTCAGTACAGCCAATGTCCACGTTTTTAGAAGCACTAACTCTTCTATGTGAAAAAAGGGTGAAACATATCACATCAAAGAGGGTTAAGGTTTTAAGAAAAAATAAATTACTTGAGAAGGAGCATTTGATTGTGTAAGTTCTTATACAAAAAAGGGATTAGGACACCATTAATATCTGTCTCCACAATTTTGTTAGATTTTTTTTCTTTATATTTGCATTAAAGAATCTTTCTCTTTCTTACTAGAGCAGCAAGAGGATGGAAAAAAGTCAGCTTGTGATAGAGGCTGTGAGAGAAGGACAGTGAGTTATAATACATTAAGAATGTAAAAACCATTCAAGCTTGCAATAGGGTTATTCTATATCCAAGAAGTACTTTTACCTGAATGCTCTCCCCTAAACAACTTATGCTGTGAAGGAGAGAAACTTTTTTCTGGTTGCCTTTGCAGGCTTTTAGGAGGAATACCGAAGCAAAACTTATTTCATTTGGCAGTGTCTAGAAGGGCATCCAGAATCTTTACTACCTGCATCCTTTGGAAGATTTGAACAAGTTTTCTTTTTTTTTCCCTCTGTTTTCTTTTTTTTTTCCGGCTTAACAAAAATAAACTTTAAATACACGCTTCTTAGTGGGGCCTGTTTTTATTGAAGATTTCATCTATCAAACCCCATCAATTTAAAAAATCCTTTAAAATTAAGTCAGACGTTTGGAATTAAAAACAAATGGCATGAATTCCCTATTTTGCTTAAATAAATAAATAAAAACATTTTAAAAATTGACTGATGTTACAGGCCTGCACGTTTGTCTTTAGTGTTAAATCTGTCCATAATTATAAGTCCAATTGAAATCATTGGTGTTCTCAATACAGAACCGAGTTTAGACAACAGTTACAGAAAGTTGGAAACAGGAAGACTGAACAAGAACTACTGTCCAAGTCATGTAAACAAAACTATGAATATATTGGTCAATCTAAGTGGGGATGGTATATATGCAAACTTTTTCTTGTTAGTGTGGAAATAATATTAAAAGGAAACACTTTAGGATGTCCTCTACAATTTTTCTCATGCTTATGTTTACTAGATAAAAGTATGTATACAAATGAGGAACCAAATCCTTCAGAAACCTTTCTCATACCCTGATTGTCCTACTCCAAAAAATTGTTTCAAGTCTGAAACTTAATAGCTGCTTATTTTTTAACCTTGCATGCATTATCAGTATTTATTTTTGTAATAATTTTTAAATATGAAATGCACAAGCAAATGAAAAAAAGCCATGTGAAAAATATAATACTTATTTGTTCCTTCTGGGAAAAAAAAAAAAATTAACTACTTCCTGCAATTAGTAACTAGTTATTCTGAGATATTGTTAGAAAGCTGAAGGAAAGCTGAATGAATACAGGATGCAGGTGATAATCTTATAAGCAATCTATATATGATGTCATTCCACAGTGACAGAATTATAACCCAGTACTAAGAAATCATGTATGTCTACACAATAAAGCAGGATTGACCACATTAGACAGAACATGCAGCCAAGGTGAGAATCTATTTCTGAGCAGAACTCATCAGCCTCCAGAGGGTGCTGCAACAATTCCACTATCCTACCTCTGTAGCAACTTATTCTGAGGTATCTCTGTAATTGCACAGGCAATAGAGGCAGCTGGGTGAGGCAGACATTTTTGCAGCAGTCACTGGGTTCTGCTTCAGGGAGAGAAATTGTCTGATATGAACCTCATGAAGGTCAACAAGGGCAAGTGCAAAATCCTACAACTTGAGCACCAACGATGGGGACCACCCAGCTGGAAAGCAGTTCAGCAGAAAAGGCCATGGAAGTCCTGGTGGACACGGGTTGAACATGTCCCAGCAATGTTCTCCTGCTGGGAAGAAAGAGAATCTTGGTTTGCATTAGACAAAGTATTGACAGCAGGTGGAGAATGGTGATCTTACCTCTCTGCTCAGCACTGGTGAGGCCAAACCTGGAGTGCTGTGTCCAGTGCTGAGCTCCACAGCACAAGAGAAACGCACATTCTGGAGACAGTCCGAAAAAAGACCCCAAATATGATTAAGGGACTGGAGCATCTCTCCTATGAAGAAAGGCTGAGAGATCTGGAACAGTTCAGCCTGGACTAAAGAAATTTCAGGGGGGATCTCATCAGTATATACAAACACCTGAAGGGAAGGTGCAAGAAGGATGGAGCCAGAGTCAATGGGCACCCACCAGAGGTTCCCTCTGAACATCAGGGAGTGCTTTTTTGCTATGATGGTGACTGAACACTGGTGAAGGTTGTGTTGAGAGTTTGTGAAGTCACCCTCCATGGAGATATTCAAAAGCCACTGGACAATCAGGTGGCACTGCTTGTGCACAGAGATTGGACAAGATGACCTCCAGAGGTGCCTTCCAGCCTCAACTAATATGTGATTTTGTAAATCTTTCAGAAAATCTTCTAATTTTTATACAAATGTACAATTTCAAAAGTAAGCCTACTACATCCATTTGAACATATTAAAATGTCAATTTCTAGTTGCTTATGGTTCACTTTTCCAGATCTGCCAGAGTTGCGGACTATATTATCAAAGTCTAAAGTTTGATCTGGATTTAAAGATAAGAACATAACTCCATAGATAAAACTATCTAAGTTTCTACATGCCGTGAGAATTAAAATTCAAGTTTTATTTTCTGAATTAATTATTTCTTTTTAAATATTGACTATTGCTTCAGTTAACACAACTCTTTGATGCAGAATGTTTTGCTATAGGCTAAGTAAAGTAATTTGCATCATATTTTCAGGCTCAAAAGGCTTCCTTTTTATTTTCATAAGGAATGGTTTTATAACTTTAAAAATATATACGAAAATTTATCTTGATGAACTTTTTGCAAGATATATTAGGACAAGCAGAAATCAAGATTCAAAATGAGATTTCTTGTCTTTTTTTCAGATGAAGCACTCAAACTCTTCTACTTAATTTCACAAGACTTTCCTGTCAAATTTTTTCACAATGTGCTCTTCTTCCTCTGTCTTTTAGTATCTACTTGTGTTCTGCCTAACACCACAAGATAAGTCAATTTGATTATAATTATGAAATAGGAAATGGATCCCAGATACAAAACCTTTCTTCATCTGATGCCTTTTCTAATGAAAACAAAATAAATAAATACGATTTTTTTCATTAATAGAATTATTATAATAACATTCATTTTCAATTTCATCAGAAAGATAGAAAATAGCCCGATCACATACAGGAATGCCTGTAGTATAATGCCTGGTCTTTATTTTTATATCACTTTCCCACTTCAAATTTGTCATAAGAAATCTATTCTGACTGTTTTTTTTCAGTGAAATCAGGCTCTATTTCTGGGTCACTGGCTCCCCTTTATTTCCTAGGTCTAACTTTATATTCCTTCTTACATCACCTTTCCATGTCTAGCACATTCTAATTTTTAAAACCATATAGTTTATTACCTTTCAGTAATCGAAAAGGTCATAAGAAACACTAAAAACATCCTCTGTTGTTTCAGAAGCAAGGAAGAAAGAAAACAAGAATGTAACTATGGTATCCCTTTTCTTCCTTGATTACAATAAAAAATAAAATATATGAATAAATATAATCACCTATAAAGATGGAAAAAATGGAAAATTAAATGTCCTTTTTTTTTATTTCTTTCTGTTCCAGGTAGGGGTACAATCTTCAGTATTAGATCTACAGCTGTTTCCTACATTTGCTTCCCAGAAGACTTTTTGTCTCATCAATTCAACATAGTATCCAACTTCAGAACAGTCAGCAATTAGTTTTACTTTTTTTAAAAACATTTTCCTAAGTGATGTCTAGTGTTGATCTACATTTTATATCAACTAACTGTGACATCTCTGCTTATGGCTGCAGGGCCAAAGTCGTGGCATGTATAAAGTCTGAGCAATTCTGCTTTGTGACTGAATGTAGGGAAGAGTTGAAAAGGTGAAATTCTGTATCCAAATTAGGTTTAAAGTGTGAGTCTGCAATACAGCAGTGCTTTCGTCCGTTCAACCCTATCACCCCTGTGAATCCCCCGTTGTTAGTCTGGCATTGTGAATTGTGCACAAAGCCTAACCTGCGTTACGTTACAAATCCGAAATTAGGTTCACAAGACCTGAAGAGATGCTAGTCAGCTCTTTGCACCAAGCAATGAAGTTCAAGCCACCCATGTGCAATCTAATTATTCAGGATGTATAGGGCAATTCCTCTGAATAAGGATGTCTGTTGAGAGCTGGATTATACTGAGAAGGACTATTAGATTACCTCTCTGAACCGAAATCTAAAACAAAATGCTAAGAATATCTAGGGACTTACAGTAATCATTCGATTAGTTTAGTCAGTTTTAACATTGCTATTTTTGCATTCAAATTACATTTAACTGCCCTACATATTATGTATGACCCATATTTTAACATGCTAGTTCCTCTTAAAGACATGTTGGACACCAAAAAAAAGTACAGATATACAAACAAATGCATGCATGAAGCAACTTGCATAAAGGAAAGAAGCATACTATCCCCAGCATCTCAGTGCTGGTTTGGATGTCAAAAATAAAGCTGACCTGATTTTCACCAACTTAACAAGGAGATGACTATTTTTAAAATCCAGTAGAAACAGTACGATATGTTACTTGTGCCACAAGCGTAAATAAAAACGTTTTTCACACATTAGTAAAGCAAAATAAAGCACAAACCTCACTTAATAACACTATCCAACAGCAGGAGTGGAATTGTACTAGAGCTTTCTTGCATTGCCAGTGTTCTCCACAGGCATCTCAAAAACTTCTGTACAAGAAATGAACCTGCTCCTACCTTGTTTCTCAGGTACTGAGGTTTTTGAGTAGGATACCATAAAACAGGAACCCTAGCTACTTTATGCTGACAGTAAAAGCAGAAGAGAGAGCAAATAAAGTTTTGTGCTTACAAAAAGCAGTGCAAAGCCATCTTCTTGTGCAGGTGAATGAGATATAAAAGTCATGCAGTCATATCTATTTAAGGACTGACCGAAAAGACAAATTAAGTACAAGAGACTGACTAGGAAGAGAAGTAACTTAATAGTATAAGACAGGTTGGCTTTCTTTCCATCAATTTAATTATTTTAAATAAATATGATGTTAACCTCTTTTAGAAGATCAGTAACCTAAGGAATATGAACTAACTGAACTTTAGATGAATTGCAGTAATTAGAGTAACACAAACCATTTAAAAAGAGTTTATAAACTCTCAGGAAACATATTTAAATACCACTCTTTTCTAATTGCAATTAACAAATTTGTGTACTCAGGCCTGCATTATTAATTCATTTAAATAATCTTTAGACCATTTTATTGAAACATCACCTGACTTTCCTTTGAGTGAAGAGTGAGCTATTCTGGAATCATTAAAAAATTCCCCAGCTAAGTTGGTTGCTCATATTTTAATGTCCGTATATGTCTAATTCCCCCTGACATCTTACAAACTACAGCACACTTGATAACGAGCCAACAAAATAACCCTCTTGAAGATATCCAAGATATATATTTTTAGACAGAAACTTTATATCTATAATTCATACCTAGAATAATTTACGTACCATGAAAATGAATATGACTTCAGCTGAAATCAAATGTTAAGCCATCTGAAGAAGAGATGTGTAATTTAGATGTTTCTATTGTTATTCAACAAAATAAAATATATACTCAATTATAAATGTGCAAGCTTTGAAAAGATTTAAAAATAGCAATTTGGGTTTAGTTTGTTTTCATGGTCTTTGAGAAGGAAAAGATCTATGTTGACTGGAGAAAGGCAAAGGTCATAATCTCCTTCAAAAAGGGCCAAAAACTTACACAAGAACCTACAGGATGGTCAGACTTATTCCAGTTTCTGAAACAATCATGGACTGAGTCCTCTTGGAGCACATTTCTGGGCATGTGCAGTTAAATGGAAAGTCACCAGCATGGATGTACCAAGACTCCTTAACCAACCTAGTTGTCTTCTATAACAAATAACTAGATTTGTGGATATAGGGTTAGCAGCTGATGTTTTTTCACAGACTCTGGCAAGATTTTGGCACTACCATCCATGATATTTACATTGGCATGTTACAAGCAAATGGATCAAATATGAGGCTCAGAAGGTGGATAACAGGTCATACTTTACCTGGATACCTGTGATAGGTGGACTACCAGAGGCATCTGAACTAGGACCTTTCTTTTTTAACATCTCTATCAGTGATGAGCAGCAGCAGAACACACCTTCATCAACTTTGCAGATTATGCTAAATTAGCGGTACAAGTCAATACACTCAAGGACAGGGCCCAAACAGGCTGAAGAAATGGGCCACCAGGAGCATTATGAAACAGAAGGGAAAAATTTCAAACTCTCCAAATGCCAAGAAACTTTTTCTATTACAGGGAAAAAACAGCCCCTGCAGCAACAAAATAATGTTTGGAGATTGAGAGGTCATGAACCAGATATGTTGGAAAGGCCCTGTGGGTGAGGTGGACAGCAAGACTGACAAGTAGTCCATGGTACTTGCTGGCAGCAAAGGTGGCCAACCATCTCCTGGACTGTATGAACAGTAGCATGACCTGTAGATCAAGGGAATGGCTATATGGCATTTGTCAGACAACATCTAGATGTTGCATCTAGTTTTTCTGATATTTGTCTGAGAGGAAAGATGTGGACAAACTGAAGGGAGCTCAGCAGAGGCCTGCTAAGTGGTGGAGGCTGGAGTACTGGCCCTTTGAGAAGAGACTGGAGCAGCTTGGCTGGATCAGGCTGGAAAAGGGACAACTTTAATGCACTCAACAGACCCCACAGCTGAGCAAAGGTCATTAAGGAGGTTGAGTCAGAATCCTCACAGAAGCTCAGGTAGGGAGGGCAAGAAATAATAGGTGTAGATTGAGACAAGAGAGTGTCAGACTGGATATAAGAAGAAACTTTTACCTTGTGAGGATAGTGAAATAGATGAGCAGGATGATCTGAAAACTGTGCTATCTCTGACCCTGGAGGATTTAAAGTCACAACTGGACTATGCCCTGGACAATGCCTTGGACAACCTGGTCTCACTGCAAATCTGATCCTGCTTTGGACTGTAGGGTTGCCAAGAGAGCTCCTGAGGTCTCTGCCAGCCTCATTTATTCTTTGAGACCATAGAAAACAAAGCTATGTGTTGGAAATATGCTGTGACCCTGTACTGTGAGATAAAGAAAAATGACACAGGGAACCACAGTGTCACTGGAGCTTAAAGACAGAATAAATAAGACTGGAAATAACGTAAATGACATGCATAAATTGTTATTTTCATAACATTCGACAGAGAGAGAGAAATGAATACAGATAATTATGTTTAGAATTTTGCAATATATATGAAGTACTCAACGCTCACCCAAAGAAATACTGCATATTTTCTAGTGTAAAATGTGCTCTGTGATTGCAGAAAATTATCTTCCTTTCAATTCAGTTCAAAGTTATGCATTGTACTCCCATATGGAGATGTGCCCAGTGCTGAAGGCGTTGTAAGAGTATATATTTTCTAAAAAATATTCTGTTTTTACTGCCACAGGTGTTGATCTTTAATTGTTTTTCCTCTGTTCTTTTTAGTTATTTAATTTTTGTAACTGAAATTTGAGCTGCATGACTGTCTGAAGACCAGTGGACCACAACAGATTTGGCCCTAAAAAGAAGTTTATTGCATAAGAACCCGAGTCATTTTAACATGGAGGAGAAAATAGCTTGGCAGGATACTGAGATTGATTGATCCTGGAAAGCTTTTGGGTTTTCTTGTGAACAGTTGGATTGGTAAAACAGACAGATGGATTGTTACTGCAAAGAGTTGGTGTGTTGCTAAGGAGACTTGGAATGGTATATCAGGCAGGTGACAAATTTGTGAACTGGTGTTCAGAATAGATGTTGCATTATTTACATACATACATATATATATATGGACAATGGACATATATATGTGTCTGCTGATAACATAACACTCAGCACTGTAATCACACCTACATTTTCACTACATCCTGAATGTAAAGGCTACGTTACTAAAGGCACCTTTTGACAAAAAGGCAGAAAGACATAGAGTTTAGAAGACAAAATTGTATAAGCAAATCAGGAACTGCACCAATTCCAGTATCTATTGAAATCACATTCAACTGCTATTACAATAATTAATGTGTTAATTTTCCTTGAGGGTAGTATAACTCTCATGCTTTATGTAAATTTATGTCACTGGTCACAACCAAGGCACAAAGACTAGATGTTACATTCTATGTAGCACAACAAAAGGCAAATTTTGGCTAAGGGTGGTGATTGTTCCATGATAATGAGAAATAAAACCAGATCTTAAATTACCTTCCACCACCCCTCTGTTCTACCATGGCTTAACTTTGCTCCCAGTTCTCTTCAACTCATCCCCGCTCAGTGCACAGAGGACAGGGAATGTGGGCTGTGGTCAGTTCATCACATATTGTCTCTGCTGCTCTTTTCTCCTCAGTGGAAAGACTTCTCACACTCTTCTCCAGCTCCAGCATGGTGTTCCTCCCACTGGAGACAGACCTCCACGAAATTTTCCAACTAAGGTACTCCCCATGGGATGTAGATCTTCATGAACTGCTGCAGCATAGGTCCCTTCCACGGGGTACAACCCTTCAGAAATAGATGGCTCCAGTCCCATAGGTCCCATGTGGGGTCACAAGTCTCGCCAGCAAACCTGCTAAGTGCTCCAGCATTAGATCATCTATCTATGAGTCCACAGGTTGTAACAGGAGCCTGCTCCAGCACGGGCATTCCACAGGGTCCTAGACTCCTTCGGGCATCCTGCTCTCCAGGTCCTCCAGGGGCTGCGTGTGGATATATGTTCCACCACGGATCTCCATGGGCTGCTGAGACACAACCAGGCTCACCGTGATCTTCACCACACTTGGCGTCTGCAGGGCTGTTTGTCTCACATATTCTCACTTCTCTCTCCAGGTGCTGCTGTGCAACAGGTTTTTTTACCCTTTTCTCAAATCTGTTACCCCAGAGGCACTACCATCATCACTAGCTCAGCCTTGGCCAGTTGTTGGTCCATATTGGAGCCAGCTGTTGGACATGGAAGAAACTTCTGGCAGAAGCCCACTGCTGTACCCCTCACCCCGCTACCAAAACCTTGCCTCTCAAACCCAATACACCAGCTTCTAATAATTTGTTCATTAAAAAAATATCTATTTAATATCCAAAGTTATGTGTTTCCTAGCCTACCATAACACTAACTAAAAAAAAAAAAAAAAATCAGTAAGTCTATATGTAGCTAAACATTCCTCAAAATTACAACTAAGTTATAGCATTATAACTCTAGTGTTAAATAACTATCCCCTCACAAAATACAGATGTTGATTTCTCTATATTGAAGAACATTGTACATTTAAATATTTACATAATGACTGAAATGGCCCACATAATCACACACTCTCAGATGATGTATTTTTACAGAAAAAAATAATGTCTTTTGTACTTCTAACAGTTTAGAGAGTATGTTGAAATTTCAGACACTTATCCTGCCTTTTATTTCTAGAGACATGATACCGTATATATATATGCACCATGGAGCCACAGCAGTAGGAATTGGAAAGTTATTTATTTTTCTGATTCTTTTAATGGAATTTTTTTTAGTTTCATTTTGGAAATTTCCATTAAATACAAGAAGATTGTATTTTTAGGCCATGTAAATAGTTACTGTCTTTACTATTATTAGAAAAGTATTGAACCATTAGACTCTGTATATGCAAGATATAGTGTACTGCTGCATTTTACTACATTCCATACAAAAGTGGAATGGTTAAGTTCTTTAGGCTTTTTAACAAGTTTTAATTAATATTAGAAGTATATTCATTGGTAATATGCATATACACTGTAAGACAACAAAAGTTCAAGGAAAAAGTTCATAAGACAAACATCCTCCATGTATCATATGTAAGTAAAACAGGTGGCAGCAGCATGATCAATATTTTTCTCAATATATATTTCATCAGTCTAAGAAAGAAGTAATAAAAAATATTTCATAAAATATTTTTAATTTAAAAATTAAAAATGCCGATTCTCAAATGATACCATATTTTGCAGCTGTTGAGGAAAGGATCTGCAGATTTGGGATTTGAACTAAAGGAAAAAGAAAATCTCCTTCTAAGAACAGATCAAAAAAAAAATATTCCTTCTTGTTTGGCTACTCTTTAAAGAGAGTGAACTAAGTCAATATGCAGAAGAAAATAGAAACAGGTGGGAAAAAACTCTGAGAAACCATTTACCCAGTTTCTAGTGGGTTCCCATCTGCCCTGAGTTCTTTTACCTTGTTATAAAAAAAATGGAACAGAACAGAAAATCAAAACCAAAAGCCCTTGCAAAGTTGAGTTTGAAAGCTGCCATCAAATGAGTCAGTCATTCCTATTCATCTAACCAAAACCAAATTTGTTACTGTGAGTGCTTCCCAATCTGTGTTACACAGGCTGCAGTTCTTGAAAATTCCATTATTTTCAATGTTTTTATGATCACAGTTTTCCATTCCCCTGTTTCCTTTTTTTTTTGTTAGGAGATATTTCAATAATTATGCCTATCAGGTTCAGTTTTCCTAGTGACTCAGAAAGGTCTAAGCCTTAGCAATGGACAAGCAGAAAAAATAGGTGTTGAGATGAATACACTAGAATTTTACAACAAGCACATTTGATTTTGCTGTTTGTGTTCTGTGTGATTATGAGAAGCTGGCACTTAACTAAGTTGCAGTACGAGCTACTCACAGATCCCAATCTTCTGCTACTGAAATAAGAGCTGCTGCTGAAAGTAGGTCATACAGGAATAAATATGGGTCTGGAAATATGCTATTTTTGAACAACAGACATACATAAAGTGATACTTTTCTCTTGCCAGGGCTGGTTCTGACATTGCTGAAATATTGCTGACCGTTTCTCATTTGTGTGCCAGCATTTATGGTGATACTATGTAGAAATATCACGAGAAACAGCCCTGTAGTTTGTTGATGACTAAGGAGCTGGAGCATCTGGCATGTAGAGAGAGGCTGAGAGAGCTGGGACTGCTCAGCATCTAGAAGAGAAGGCCCAGCAAAACATTATCCATGCATATTAATACCCCATTGGGGGAGTAAGGAAGACAGAGCCAGGCTCCTCTCATCAGTGATAAGTAAAAGGACAAGCGGCAGTGGGCACAAACTGAAACAGAGGAAATTCTGTCTGAGTGTGAGAAAACACTTTTCTAATATGAGCTAGCACTGGAAACAGGCTACCCAGAATTCTGGAGACTCCATCCTCGTTGATAGTCAAAATTTGACTGGACACAGCCCTGAGGAACCTGCCCTGTCTGACCCTGCTCTGAGCATAAAGTTGGATGAGAATATCTCTAGAGATGCCTCCAGCCTCAGCTATCCTGTGTGTGATCCAAGATATATGATAGAGAAGGGACACTGATTATAGCTGTAAGCCAAACTGACATTCTAACCCTCTTCTACAGGATGGCCTTAGTCAGTCATTTTACTAACATTTATTGACTTTGTCAAATGACAAAGAGGTCCCGGTAAATCAGCTGAATTAGATGATCTTATTTCCCATTGAAGAGGTTAAAAAATAAACCTAGTTTCTGTAGGATTTTTCAGAATTTCAGGAGCACCCTTATAATTTAAAATTACATTGATCATTGATTTTTTTTTTAATAACTATTGAACTTTACTAAAGAGTTAAAGGAAAACTTTATTTCCCAGACCATAATGTGCTTGACAGAACAATGTTCTGCATGCCGTATTTATTACAAACAGTGTTTAAGAATACTGCAATATTTTGTTTCAGTGGGTACCAGAGTTTAATATTCAGCATAATATATAGTGTCTGAAGCATTTTGATTTAAAAAAGGACTGAAACTTGCAACATAGGCACTGCATTTTCTAAGATCTATGCAATTTCATGCCAAAACTTTGGAGAGGATATTAAAGAAATGGGACATGGGAAGAGGAAAGTAAACCCACAAGCAAGAGCAGAAGGGAAGCAATACAGTGTCTCACCAGACCTACATCAGAATGAGACCATATGTACAATTTGGGACTCAAACATTCCCCTATTTCTGGAGATTAACACTATGTTAATGTAGCAAAACCTTTGTTCTAGCCAATGTACTTATTACCCCATGGAGCATTAGACCAGTAGTTTGTCTGATTTAGGATCATTCAGGATAGGACATAATTTTGAGAACAAATGTCATTAGCAACACAATAACATAATGTTCTTCTACTACAACATATTTTCAAGAATGGAGATATTGTTACCCCTTCAAGTGTATTAGTTTTGCATTTAAAATCTCTGCCTGGTGTACTGTATGTAAGGGCCAATTTTGATGGGAGAAAACTTAAATTGCTGTTTGACATATAGTATTGGCTTCATGTAAAAATAGCTATTTATAATCTCAGCTGTGTTTCTAATGGTAGAACTATGTACAGTTGGCTGCAAATGACATTACATTTTTAATTTATCCTGACAGTATTTTAAAGGCTGCATTTGACATAAATCTTCTGAATTTGTACTTGAGATATTTCATTTTCATCATGGCTTTTTACAGGAATAGGTGGCAATGTCACCAATGTTAGTTGCTTCCTGGAAAGAGTATTATTTAACATTTCTTGTTTGACAACCTTGTTTTTCAGTATAGTCAAATTAGTTATCATATTTAACAACTATCCCTATTACAAGCTATATTCAGATCAGGTACACATGATGAAACAGGATGTCACCTGTAAAGAGGCATGTTGGTATTGAATTAAAATTTTACATAGAGTAGCTACATAGTACGGAAAAATGCATAGCGTTCAAAAGAGTGACTTATAATGATTAGAAGTATGAAACAGCTGCTTAGCTAAAAGCTTGACTCAAAGCCCCCTGAAACAAATGGAAAGATTTTCATTGATTTCACTTCTTTCTGGATCAGGTCCAAAAATGCAGATTCTTTAGCTGAGAGAGAAAGCATTCATTAAACTAGCTATTATTTTATCAGGGAAAAGACAATGCCAATGGAAAAAAGCTTGTCAATAAGGAAAAAGAAAACACCACCCAAGCAAAGATATGTCACTCTTGGGGTTTTATTAATCATAATTTACACGACATACAGAAAATAAAGTAAGCTAATGTAATTATTTAATGCTGTAGTTTAAATTACTTATAAAAAACATGTCAGAAAACAACAGTTTCATTTACAATGTTGAGCATCCATGAGTTTTTACAATATTTGGGGGGGGAGAAGAAATGACTGAAGTAACAAAATTTTTTAAAAGGTAAATCTCCTTTTACAATATTTTTCATAAATTGATTAATTTATCATTAAAAAAATATATACTCCATACTGAAACTGGAACTGAAAAACCTTTAATTATAAACTTAATGAGGCAGATGAAAAAGAATATATGAATTATAGTTGCAATATTAGCATTTTTAGTTTGTCTCTTTCACCACACACTCACAAACACAAACTATATCCTCAAAAGAAGCCATAAAAATCCTACTCTATGATTAATCTTGCTTGTTCAGTAACTTACTCATAGCAAAACTGAACAATTAAAAAAACCCCAGCTTATATAATAGTGTTTTTTAAGAAAATAAGATCCGTACACTAATATTCCTTACTACGATTCAGAAGATTTGACAGTTCCCCAAACTCTTATCTGTATTTGATCTTTGACGTGGCTGATATGTAAATCTGTCCAAGTTCATTGTTCTGTTATAGTTATGTCCAGATATAATATTCTACATGAATGTTAGCTTAGATAGTAAAAACATTCAACTCCTGCTAAGAACAAAAAAAAAATGTGAGTGTTGAGCTTCTGTCTGCCATATAGTTGGACTATTTTTTATAATAATGCCACTTAAAATGAACACGTTTATCGCTGAATGGCAGCTAACTACATTCATACTCTTTCACTAGAATGTTACTTATGCTGTTATGGTAGACTGCAGTTACCAAGGTACAGAAAAGCACAGAAAAGTGGAACACTCTTACCTGTCTTCCCACGGATTCTCCTGTCAAGAAAGAAGATGAAGAGAGAGCTTCATGATGTTGTGTTTCTTTACAAGCACAGATGTTTGCAGAAATTCATTATCTTATGCTCCACTGGTCACTAGTAAAACCTTTGTGCTTTATGCTTGATATTTAGTTTGCATGCTCAGTCTTTCAACCAGTCTGAACCATTTGCACTTGTCCTGAGAGTTATATGGATTACAGTAGTGTTAAACAATCAAACTTGTCAAAGCCAAAGTTTTTCTTTTTTACAGAAAACTTGCATGAAAAAAGTTAGAATTCTATTTGAAACCAGAGACTCACTTCACTTCACTATGTCCAAGTGGTCATGGTGGTAATTTGGTAGTAATTTGTGACAGTTCCAGGATTTCTCAGAAATCCATATGAGTTAATTTTCAGACATAGTCTTTTACTTGGTGAAAGATTTTGAAATATATTTATTCTGTCAGAAAGGAATCTATTTGAAATATGTCAGCTTGCACATGGTAATAAAGCTATCTCCCAAGTATCATTCACTATAATTAAAGATTGTTTTCAGAACGAAAGGGCATGTAATGACACAGCATTTTCAGAAAGATGTTTGTCTTGTTTCTGTATATTAAGCAAGCTTATGTTTATCAGTATCTTTTAAAGAAGTATAATAAAATCTGTAAGCTACTGATATAAGGCAGTAAGAAAATCAAAATTCTTGAGAAATTTTGAGAAATTCTTCAGAAACTTCTGTATTATTCATGAACTTATGCAGTCAGTGGGCTTTTTTTATCTGGAGATACACTGTAGGACACTACCCTCTTTTCACTGTACACAAACTGCAACATATAGAAAAAATGCTGTTTTAAAAAGTGACTGTAATTAAGCAATTGTGTCTGTGACAGAGAACGTGGCTGATAACTGTGTTGGAATGCATTATTAAAAGTGTTTGCAACCAAGCCATTGAATCTCTCATAAGAAACATGGCCAAAACCTAATCCAGAATGCATTATTAAACCATACTCTCTCATCAGTTTCAATATCATCCCAAGTTTACTAACTTGAGCAAGTGTGAAGTTAGGGAGTGTATTTGCAGTAAGTTAACTATTCACTGCATTATTACCCATATGAAAGGTCTTCTTCCCAGTGTTATGAGTGGAACAGGGATAAGCCACATCACCTTTTGTCTTAGGATAAAAAGAGCATAGTGGAGCAAGTTTTAAACTGGTTCCAGGTTATCCTCTACCTTGTTTGTATAGTATGCCATTGAAAAAAAAAAAAAAAAGGAAAAAAGGGAAAAGAAAATATATGAAGAAGGTAATCACACAAAACAAGGAATCAGAGCCAGCCCCAACAAACCCAGCTTTTTTGTCTTAACAGTGTTTCCAAGGACGACAGTATCTGTAGTATCAGTCTGCAGGTAGTTCAATAACTAATTTAACTTCCAACTTTCTATCTCTAATGATACATCAGTTGCATTGCATTTAACTTTGGGAGATACAAGGTTTTTCCATAGCCTTGGTATGCATGCAATGCATTTAAAGATCGGCCTATTTTACTACAAATAGTCTAACAAAGCTTAGGCTTTTTAAGGAAAAAGCAGAATGATTCACAAAGTTCAGATGCAATCTTTTCAAACATCTGTCAGTGATTTGAGTGAAGGCTTTTGTCTCTCTCATTAGTTTGTTTTTTTCTAGGGCATCATGATGATCAGAGTGAAGCTCTTGAGCAAACCAATTACTCTTGATCTATTGGAGTTATTGAAAATATAATGTTTTGGTTTAAAGGGTGATGAAAATTTGAAAAGTAATTTATTCATAATGGTTTATTTTCCTAAAAGAGCAAAACACTTTAAACTGCAAGAGCTGGTTCCATTGATTTCTGTCAAACAGTATACTGAAGCAAATGTTAGCTATAGGCAAGCCCCTATAGCCCTGTAATAAAAATAGATTTAATCCTCAAATACTTAAATAAAGTATTTGATTAAAAAAGGAGAATGGTATGTGTGCAAATGAGAATGGAGAAACGCACTGTAAATTGAGGGAATAGATACCTTTCCTATTAAACAAAGATCATGAAATAAGGTTCTCCCTCCATTGGAATGTACCACCATCTTCATGTACAACACAACAGCATATTTTTCATTTCTTTCATTTATATTCCCTCCCCTGTTCTGAAGAGAACTGTGTTTAGAACACAATATACAATATTTTCTTATTGAATACATTTTTTATTGGACAGATTCCTAGAAGCAGACCGGAGAGACAAGACTGTCAGTTTCAAAATGCCACATATAATTTAACAAGTGGATAGTTGTTTGAGATACTGGATACTGGCCAGTGAACATTGTGCATATTTGCATTTGGCACAGGGGTATGAGGTAATGAACAGCAGATTTCAAGACTATGAGAATGGGTTTTAATATTTAATGGTTTGTAAGTGTTATAGAAATTTGTTTATTTTTGGTAGAGTGACTTAGTTTGTCTAGTGAGGTTCATCTGTTTTTATAGTTAGAGAATTAATAAAAAGCTTCATATCACTGTAGTTAAAGTTAACTTCATAATAGTTGTGCATTTTTTTCCCAGAATATTCATATACTTACATTTATACTATCTTTTCTCCCTTGATTTCAAGCTAGGATTCCCAAAGCTAGCAGGAAATACTGTCTTGGAAAATCCATAGGAAAGGGAATCTCTTTGTCTGACTTGTCAATGATCTCTCTCAAACACGAAAACAGTTTTCTAAAATAAATTCTACTTACAAAAAATAATCTATTTCTTGGATGTCATTTTTAAATACGTAAGGTCTATCTCAGGCTCTGAATTAAGGTTGCTTTCCACATAGCTTTATTTTGTTCACAAACATGTTTAACAGGAACTAGAGCATGTGTGTTAACAGACCTTTTTACTTAGAGAAACTCTTAAAAAATACAATTTTTTGAGTAATGATATTCATGTACTAATATAAAACCAGATCAGATGTGATATCAAAACTTTATAGAAGCACAGCCCAAGGGTAAGATGTATAAATCACCTGCAATTTTGCCTCTCCTGTGAATTGTAGTCATCCTGTTTCATGTGAGTAGTATTTATATCCTATCACACAACTATATATATTTTGACTATAAAAACACAAAAATCAATGAGGAAGTGCTCATTTCTTCAAAGAGAAATGCAATCTATGAAATCTTTGGAGTTTAGCACAGTGTTTTTCAGCTTCAGTGATGGTAAAAACAAATATTTCCAGTTAATAAATAGATTTCTGAAAAAACTAAAGAGCAGTTTTGGGGATATTTTACCTGATTAAACGATTTAAAATTATTTACAGAATGTTTGCATAAAAGGACTTTTTCCATTATACCCTGCAGTCCCTGAAGTCATTCCCAGACTGTCTATACTTCTGCCTACTGTGCAGTGAGCAGATATCAAGACCAGCTGCAGAAAAATGAGCTTCTGCAGTTGTAGATTGGAACATTGTGCATATCATTTAACCTGCTTCTCTGGCACACTTCTTTATAAAGAACTTTAAACCAACTTGCTAAATGCATTGCACAAAGAATTATGATTTTTATGTGCATGTATAAATTTTTGTATCATGCCATTGGGGTTTTTATCTTGTTATACTGCATGTGCCAAATTACACTGCAGTAATTCCACAGTTACGCTGGTGAGTTTGATAGAGGCAATCCAGATTTACAATGGAATGACTGATTGGAATCTGTGTAATGACTCTTTTCCAGAAAAGATCTTAGTTTGAGGCAAGATTCAATACTAACTTCTATTGAAACTAAGCAAATATGATAAACACTACCTTTATCTCCTCCTGGATATAGACCAACCACACAATAGTTTCGTGCAGAAGATTATTTCTTACCAACAAAATTCTTAAACTATATTAAATCCCTCTGTCATTTTCTATTATTTATGTGAATTATCTCCCATGACAGACAAAAAGGAGGGATATAGTTTTGTTTAACTAATTCTTCCTCATATCCTTAAGAACATAAAAATATATGATTAGGGGATAGGTTTTGCTAGCCCTCCCCCTATAAGTAGTATTCTGTATAAACATAATACAAACAGAACATTTTTTCCCTCCTCAACTTAAAAGACACTTCAAGAAATTAAAACTATGGTTACGGTTGTCTAGAACAAGTAATTAATTACAAATTCATATTGATTTGTGTTACTTAATATTCATGGGAAGTCTTTTAAAGTTTTCTGTTAGTAAATTAAGACTGCTATTGATCTTAACAAAAACTACATGAATGCAATTAAAATTACATATCTCTGTTTTGGGATGAAATTAAAGATATTTTAAGTGGATATGTATTCATACCAAACTAGTTTTTATTATAAGAGCAGCATAAATAATATATAATATGTAAGATTTATGGATACACATATCTTAAAAATATATTATTTGACACAGCAAGTGCTACTGAAATTAAAGAAAACATTTTTAACTTTGAAAAGAAAAACCTGTGCCATCCACATGAATTCCCAGTGTGTATTAATAAGCCAGGATCATCTCTGCCTTGAGTTAATGGAGAGTTGTAGGAAATGTATTTTTGTTACTGAGGAAAAGTGGAAGATTTATCTCAGTGCCTTGAACACTTACACTTCCTTATGGTGTTCACTTATTCTTCTTAATGGGGATTTAGACAATGTCTTTTACCAAACCATTGGCTCAAGTCTGAGCAAACTCATTCTATTTGTCATGCTCCAAACCAAAGCAGTCCAGTAATGATAACAAGGGATATTGTTATATAAAGGGATATTGCTGTATGACTTTTGCATGCAAATCAGAGACTGCATTGTATGAGCAATCCAAATAACAAAACAAATTATGTTTATGGACTTCTGAAGACACTTCCCCAAATGTGAATGACATCTGTGAACAGGCACACGGAACACAGAAGTAATTTTCTTACACTTAAAACCTGATGCACACAAGGAAACTATCAAAGCTGTTTTCCTGCTGTCCAGTAACTCAAAAAGAGATGCTGAAATTCAGTCAAATAAACCTACTGTTTATATGAAGGTGTAAAAATAAGAAAATATGCCTCATCTACAGAAGTGCATTTATTCTATCTACAGTGATTCAGAGAGAATCTTCTGATAGAAAGATTTTGCCTTGAAAAACAAACATATGTGCAAACTACCAAAAGCAATAGGGGCAGGAGGAGAGAATTTCATGCCTCACAGACAAAGATTTTGACAATTAAGTAGGTGATTACACAAAGAGGCACTTGAGCCATATAAGTAAAGATGAATGACCAGAATATATCTTGGATATAAAAGTGTTTAACTAAACCTGGGATGGGAGTTTAAAATCTTCCTGGAGATAGGAAGATTTCAAAGGATATTTCTGGCTCTTCCAAGTAAAACCTAACTGGAGATGCAGTCTATTGAGAAAAAGAGGGTAGGACCCCAATGACATATGCATTAAGAAAGGCTACAGCAGGTCTTTTGAAAGATTGATCAGAAAAGCTCTCTGATTTTAAGATTAAAGAGTTCTGCAGGGATTAGCGCTGTCACTGGAAGAGGGAGATACTGTACGCACCCGTCTCCTGTTTCACTTGCTACAGAACCAAAACATGCATGCAAAGAGATTAAGTATTTGCTTTATGTTTCTTTATCAGTATCACACTTTTAGCCGTGTTGTTAGTTTTGAAAATTGTGAATAAGTGCTTTCCTCCAAATTTCATGAGTCTAATTTCAAACTTCATAGTTTTTCTCCAAACCTAACATTTCTTGCAAGAAGAGCATCTTGATAAATGCCTTAACACAGTCTACAAATTAGCAAGTGAGTATAGAGAGAGGGTGAGCAATCATCAAGCTAGTCATTGAGCCTAACCTTCTGCTTAATGTATAGTCAATGCTGAATTGAAATCGGTTGCTTAGATCTTTGCCAAGTCAGGTCATGAAGCCTTAATGAAAGCCTTAAAAGATGGTTTCCACAGGGTCTCCAGGCAATGTATTCCAATGGTTAATTGAAATGAAATGCAGTAAAACTAAAAAATCTGTTACTCTAGTTAAAACACATGGCAGTATATTTTAGGGACTAATGTGACATTCCAGCTGGCATATAATTCCAGAGTCATCCCCTGTACTTTATTCTTTAGCATTTCTTGAGATTTCTACACTGTGTTAATAACTCATGTTAGAGGTTCAGAGAATTCTCGAACACTCTTTTAAGATTCTTCAGCATACATTATATGGACAAGTGAGTTTGTAAATTTTAGCCATGATGTCTCTTACTTCTTTGCTACAGCATCATAATGAATCTACACTTCCCAGTGTTGATTCAGAAGCAGCATAGAAACATTTATCAAAGAGTTCTGAAATGTTTTCAGTATCTAGCAATGAATATGTGTGACCCATGATGTCACTTGTTCTTAAAACATATTTAAAATTCTTAGCTTTTTTAACTGTTTCTCCAAGTGATTATGTGCATTTTAAATGTATAATTTACAGATCCATAAATTTTTATACTCCATTTTCATTAAATATTTTTTCACTTTAATTATTTTGATCAAGTATATCATCACCAATTGTCCCTTAAAGTATATATATATATATACACACAACATTGCTCTATATTTAGATATCATATATATATTTGTATATATAAAATACATGTATATACAAACAATAAAAATGCACATATTACAATCTTATCTAGTGCCTTAACATCAAATTCTTACAAAACTCAATTTCTGTTCTGACCTTGTAAATCACTTAAGCTCAAGTAATTTTATTATGAAGAAAAAGTCTTTCACAGTAACAGATGAAGTAAGTGTTGTTCAACAACTTCATCACATAGCACAGTGAGGAAATAAAGAATAAAGAAATATAGCTACAACATGGCAGAGTCATTTGGTACAGTGATACAAAATGTGCACAAACAAGAAAAGAAAGAAAAAGTATAAGAGAGGAATGATAGATAAGCAAGGATAAAAAATATAGATAATTTTAAAGAGGCTTATAGAAAAATTGTTTTCTGGATCAGAAATTCTATTGTCTTCTTAGGAGAATTTTGAGATCTGCAGGGGAAAGTCTTGACTGTAAGTATAATTTTAAATACAGAGGAATTCTGTCAGGTTTTTGGCAACTTCTTTTTTAATCCTAGTAATACATCTTAATTTATATAAAATAGTGAGAGATGATAATCTTATTTCAATCTAAACAAAGTAAATGTTAAATTCACTTGCCCGTTAGCACTCAAAGTGTTCCTGCTACATTTTGGGCCCCTGGGAGGTTAATATCTGTTCTCATATCTTCAATATTTGCTAATCTCATAGCTTATTTAGCCTAACTAAAGGTCAGCTGATCTAAGCTAACTCATTGTTTTGTGATATAAGATATATAAAATTCATATTTTATAGCAGCCTATTAAAACAGTTAGAATTAAATGGTCAGTCTATATATATGCAAATGTGTACACATTACCATCATTTACATCAAGCATATGGATCAAGATCCTAATCAATTTGAACTAAACCATTGCAAATTTTATATCAGTAGTTAACTTTTTGATGTCTGCTGAAAATTCTACTACTAAAATGGCCTTGCTGAATACAAGATTTACTGTAAGAAATTATTCCTTTTGTACCTAGTATACCATTTGACAATATCATTCTACAAACAGTGTCCACAATAACTCATGTAGAATAGCATATATAGAATTATAATATACAAAATGGATAAATTCTTATGGAGCAGACTTTCTTTATACATTAGCATTTCTCAGAGGACCATAGTACTTACTGTTTTAAAAGTTAGGTATTTAATTTTTTTGGTATTTTGATCCTTAATAATTTGTGAAGTAGTGGTATATTTAATGCAAATACGCTCTTCCCTCTTTTTTGTCATAGTCCCATAGTATGACAGCTGTAATTACTTACTACATGTAAGAAAAATTCTGCCACAATTCAATTATAACAACATGGCATATTACTTTGAACCCACACATATTGCCATCTTTTACGTTATATTGGTGTGCTAAATATCTGCATATCTGATTTTGCTTGGGTCTTTTCAAGTTTGGCAACAAAAGATTTGACATATGAAAGTTACAGAACTGTGACTATTCTGGCCCAAATCTTCAACTTTCTGACTGATTTAAGCCTTCCAATTTCTTTACTACTGTTGTGGGTTTACCTGCCCCCCCCGGGCTGAAATAGTCAGGTCCAGGTGGATTTCCAGAGCAAAGCCAATCAAAAGTTTTAATAACGCCTCTGTTAATGACATATTTAAGAAAATGGAAGAGAAGGTGGATTGCGCAGAAGAAATTAAGGAGCCATGTAAGAGGGAGGATGCAGGCCCCAAAGTGGGGAGTGGGCCCCCTCTTCCCCAGCCCTGGGCCAGGGGTAAGTGTAGCACTGAAGCCCCTCCGGACAGGACCTGTAATTTCCTATCAAATAGGAAATTTCTCTTAGAGACAAGAAAAATAGTATTTCGTAATGGATGCCTTGTGTTTCTTAACTTAAGGGTCTTGTCCCTCTATCACTTAACATAGGGCTCTTTTCCTTTTCTGATTATCTCTATTTTTGAGAACATTCAAGAGAAATTGTTCACTTTCATCTCCCTCCACTTTACTAAATTCCTCTGTGAATGGGATGATGGGAGCAATGTCCACACTGCTGCTGTGTATCATCAGCAATACTCATTTACCTGTAAAACCCTGAGATTTGTTTCTCTGCTCAGAAATCTCCTACACCTCGTTGATGTTTTCTTATTCCTTCCAAGGCGGGTAAAGTTGTTTATTTTCTTTAAAACACAACACAATTGGCTTTTAAATTGTTCTTCTATTTGAAATCCTATTGGGTAGGTTAATCAGCTTCAATATCACAGACTTGCACTTTTCATTTATATTCCTTTTCTGCCTGAGTATTCAAGCTCTCACTTTTGATTTAAAAGTAGCGAATGAGAAAGACAGTCTAAACTCAGTTAAAGCAGGGGTGCATACTACTTTGTATGTCAAGACTGCTTTTCATCTTTGGCCAAAACATCTTCTCAGGTTATGAGATTCACCTGACCTGAATTAATAATTGGTTAAAAGTTATTTCCAAAAGTACAGAAATTCCTCCTCCCATGGGTTCTTGTAAGTTGCCTTCTTAAAAAAATATATATATTACTAAGCATTGGATAATGCTTCAATACTTCTAGATATTTAGGTATGTACAGTTTCAATAAATACCCTTTTTAATTGTGCAATGAGTCTATACAGTTCATTTTAATTTCCATTTCCTGAAATTGTCTGTTGTTTTACTTGTTGACAAGTCAAAGAAGCCAGTTATTTCAGACACCACTTTACTACTGTACTAAATTATAAAATGAAAATTAACTTCTTAGCGATTGAAAATAGCAAAATAAAATCTAATATTTCTTCTCAGTTAATTACTAAAAAAAATAGTTTTGAATACATAATGTTTCTATTGCAATAATTCAGGGAATGAAAGATGTAACTGTGAAACTTGGAAGCAGTAACAACCAGCAATTTATGTTCTATACGTTTGAAAAATCATAAACAATACTTAAGATTAGTTTAGTTTATAAATGTCAAACAAAGATATTGTATGTTTCTGTGCAAAGTAAGTCATCATTTCATGGTGTGAAGAGAAATTGGGGATGGGGGGTAAAGCATTCTTATTTTTCACTAAAAAAGGTCAGCCTTAAAGACATGTTTAGCAATCACTGTGCCTATAGACTGTGATGGACTCTAGATTATATATTATCACTATTAAAAGAGAATTCAAAGCCACAGTTCCTTATCTCTCAAAATGTCAGCTCAGTTTTCCCCAGCAGTCAAAAAAAACAAAACAGTGTGAAAAATCATTGAGAAAAGAGCTAAGTCAGAAAACAACTTCATGATGTTAACAGTAGCTGGTAAGTACACATCTTGAATATTATGCACAGCTCTGGATGCTCCATTTCAAAAAGAAAATTCTTTAGCTGGAAAGGTAAGGAGATATCAGGGATGATAAGGCATTCTGTGCAAATGAATTATTAAAATTCAATAGACAGACTAAATATCAAGATCAGATCTCCTTCCTGAAAAGTCCACAGAAGTCTACATGTTCCAAGGATATGCAGAGAATGAAAGGGAAATCTCAAGCCAGAAAAGAAGGAAGCCCTTTATTTTCTGATACATAGCATGACCATGTTGAGTAATGCATTACTGATGCATACCAAAGACAATAAAACATGTCAGGTATTAAAGGACAATGTTTATTTCTGGACAACTTTTAAACATAATAGTTTAGATGCAGCCTTCAACTTAAAAGGTTTTGAACTTATTCCCAGAAGCTGAGTAATATAAAAGGATTATTTTTTCCTTAACTAAAACCATAAGCATCTTGTCCTGTTTACACTCAGAATCATCGTACCACGTGGGGTGGTCTTCCTGTAGTCCAATCAAGATATTCTCAAATATTAATTAGAGAACACTTAATTATCTTAACTTGGTCTGAATTCCTACTTATTCCATTTGTCTTGAACTTGGATAGCTTAGGCTAGTTGGAGTACATGCAGCTCCTTTCCCCACAAAAGAAGCTAAAAATAAACTAACATTGAACTTATGAGAAAAGTTCTTTAAAACTCTCCTGTCTTTTTTTCCTCTTCTTCTTCTCCTCTTAAGAAATTATAAATGTAACTCAGAAAACAAAAACAACATAAAAAGCAATATTTTCTTCTTGAAATAGATGTGCCTGTAGTTTCTAAAGAAACATCTTCACTATATTCAGAAGTAGATAATTATTTTTCCAATAAATATCTCTAGGCCTTGATATATCCTGCTGTTAGAAAAGTATAAGGTACTTGCAACCGGCAAAGCATTCAGTCGTTGCAACCAGCAGCTAATACACATGGAGCAATACAAAATCCTCAGACTGCAAAAATGGTTAAGATAGCCAAAGGAGAGCAACATTTGCATTACATTCATGCCAAGATGTTAAAATACAAATGGAGGAGACAGATCACATATTCCGAAGTATTGCAAAAATAATCAGATAATTACCTGGCAGGGCTCCTTAGAGTGCAAAAGGTGTATTATTTTCTGTGGAAAAAAAGAAACGTAACTCATACAATTGATCACAAATAAAATTCTAATTGGATTTTTTTTTTCATTTACTTGCATATTGCAAGCAAGAAACCAAAACATTTTCAAGAGGTTCTTTTCTCTCAAGTAAACATGATCTTAGTGGATTTAGTTACTTTGGTGCAACTTAACAGGATAAAACATGATACTATTAACAATGGCAAGTCTAGCATTAAGGTTTAACTAAGCTGCTACAGACTACGATAACACCAGAAGAAGCAGCAAACTGAGAAAATTACCTGTATTCATACACAAATTGGGTGATCATTTATTTGAGAATACTTTGCTGACATAAATTTCAGATAGTCCTGTCGTGGGTTTACCAGGGAATCAACCCTTTTTCTCGAACTCCCCCCTTCACACAATTACTACAATTTGAGAGAGGTTTCATACAGACAAAATAGAGGCTTGAGATGAGGGATATAATACTAAAATTTATTACTAGCAAGATAAAAACTAAGAAATAATGTATACTACAACGATACTAATTAAACTAGCTTATCTTATGGAAAAAGAATGTCAGGTTGCAATATACAAGTTTGGTGGCTCGTGTCGGGGGTTTCAGTCTCTAGTTTCCCCTGTCTCGGGAAAGCAAGGGCAGGGGAAAAGGTCTCTCTCTCTCTTCCGTGGAGTTGGACATTTGGCCAGGTGTCAGGTCTAACAAAAGCATTTCTCTTAGCATTTTCGAGTCCAAGAGAAAGGTGTCTTCTTTTGGTAAAAATCATCATAAGTATTTACAAAAGCATTTCTTCCCATTTTTGTATCAGTCTAAAAGGAAAGGTTCTTCCTTTGAAACAATTACAACAGCACTTGTGGAGTTATCTTCAGGACAAGTTCAGTGTGTCGTAGCTGGAAATTCCTTTATCTCTCTCTCTCTCTCGGCTGGCTCTGCTGAATGATGACTTCAGGGTTGGGTGTGTCGCCCCTCCTTTAA
>VYXB01000868.1:396555-412458 GCA_013397135.1 Pachyramphus minor | reverse complement strand
ACCAAAAGAAGATACCTTTCTCTTAGACTGAAATAAGCTAGGAGAAATGCTTTTGTTACATCTAGCAGCTGGCCAACCGTCCAACTCCCCACAAGGAAAAGAGACCAAATTTGTATATAGCAACCTGATATTCTTTTTATTCATAAGTTAGTTTCATTAGTGTTATAAGTTAAGTAGTAGTGTTATAATATATGTTATTTCCATAAGATAAGCTAAGTTTAAGTAATACTGTTGTAGTATATATTATTCATAAGATAAGTAAGTTTAATTAGTACTGGTGTAGTGCGTGTGATTTTCTTAGTTTATATCTTTCTAGTAATAAATCTTAGTATTATATCCCTTAAGTCAAGCCTCTGTTTTGTCTGTATAAAACCTCTCTCAACTGATAGTAATTGTGTGAAAGGGGGGAGTTCGTGAAAAAAGGTTTTGATCCCCTGGGTAACCCACGACACTCATTCTGGAAGATAATGTCAGATGTGAATGATCAGTGGATGAAGTTTTTGAAATTACATGCATTTGGAGTGGGTTGTTTTTCTTAAAAGAGAAACCCTTTCAAAACGAAAAGTTCAACATACCTAGAGGTTTTTCCCTCCTCCAATCTTAGGTTTAAGCCTTAGGACTTTTGTTTATGTAGTTAAACAAAGTAAAATATATCTCATGAGAGAGATTCTAATACCTTGACATTTTATTACATTATATTTTCAATTTCAAAACCAGATCCACTCTTCTCAAGCCAAAAGGCATCTAGGATAAATTTTCTTGAAAATATTTGGGATATTAAAATATTCACTATTCCCTTGTATTCCTTTGAAAATAATTCCAAGAGGGAAAAACAATAATCCTCATACATTCTGTTTATTATGAATAGTCTGTCTAAATGCTGAAGTATCTTTCCTTTATATGTGAGATTTTAGGTGTTTTAGATTAAATGCTTCTTACCAAGCTTCTCAGTGCCCATATTCAAAAGCAAAAGGTCAGCTTTTAATCCTCACAAATACCTCTCTGGTGAGTATACTGTGACAGGGGCTTTCCAATGATTACTCTGATAAATCTGTATTAAAAAATATTCCAGTAGACTGAAACTTTTAATTGCAAACACAAGAGAAAACAAAATAATCTTTGGACATCAGACACCAAATGAATTTAATTGTGATTTTTCATGGTGAGGTAATATAATAAGTCCATCAGTATTTCATTAACACTGAAGAACTCTCAGGTATGTTGTCAGAAGCAGCATCTTTTCTGAAGTAGAAATACTATTTTTAAAAAAAGCATTAGTATTACTTAGCTCAGTTGGATGCATTAACAGCAAAATATTTCTTCTTGATGATTTTTTAACATCATAATAACAAACCCTGATAATAAATAATAACAAAGAGCAATAATAGTAGAGCAAAATAATGTTCAGTGAGCTCTTACCTTTCACATTAAAGCTTTGTGTTTGCCAGTGTAATTGAGAAATCTATAAAAATTTTAATGAGTTGGATGTAGTGAAGAAGAGCAATATCTATATCAAGGGCTGAGATTCAATTCTACTACAATTTCAGTTTCTCAATGCAAGCCACCCAAACATGATGACTTTACAAATTTGAACTGGAACTACTGTAAACAAATGAGTTCATTGTGAAACAAGCAGTATTTTCAAACTTCTCATACACTCAAAAAAGCCTCTCTGTTTCTTCTAAGATATTCTCAGTCAAAAGCCTCTGTTCTTTTGTAATATACTGTACTAATTCGCCTGAATATGGGAGAGTGTATCTTTAATTTTAAATGTAACTGAGAGTTTGAATTATGTTCTTTTGATCTCAAATTTATTTGGAAGTTGTTCTTGAAAGTCTAATCACAGAGGAAATATAAGATAGAGATGTCAACACAGCATATCAAATTGACAGTTTTCTATACGTACTCTGCTTCTGCAATTCTTGATTCTTTGCAAGAATAGAGGCTTCACAGTAAACTTTGTTGAAAATGTATAGCTCCTGACTTTGTCATTTAAGTGGAAAAAAACACCCCAAAACTGAATATAGATTGCCTGTTCACTTAGTAAACTGACAGAACATTTAGCAAATTACATGACCTATGTGAAACTTTTGTTTGAATTACATGGCATGATAATTTGCCTGTGTCAGTGTATTGACTGGAATTTCTTTATGAAAATGACAAGTCGAAGTTCACAGTTTTATCTTCAGCTGAAAATAAGAAGCCATTTTCTCATCTTTATAGTTGCAAAAGACATTCTGAACAAATATGAGTCAGGAATAACCAGAGAATGACGTCTGTCAGTTTTAACCTCAGAAAATAAATCCTAGTTTATAAACCCTATTAAAATGCTATCTCTTCCCATTCGATAACTCAGTAATTCTTCAATATGCAATATTATCTTAGCTTAGATTCAAATGTGTTTCAAACTTAAAATTCCCTTCATACAAGGTAACATTTTGATCCTGTACCATCCTCTTCACCTTTTAGCTAAGAATAAGGTTTTATGAAAAAGCTGGTGTTGTTGACCAGCTGCATAGGAAAGAGGGCCCTATGGTCATGGCTTGGATGGGGGCACTGGCTTGGAGAGGCACACTCTCTGCTGGGTTAAGAACCAGCTGGAGGACCAGGCCCAGATAGTGGTAGTGAATGGTGCTCCATCCAGCTGGCGGCTGCTCACTAGTGGTGTCCCCCAGGAATCAGTTTTGGGTCCAGTTCTATTTAATGTCTTTTTTGATGATCTGGATGAGGGAATTGAGTGTACCATTATCAAATTTACAGATGACACCAAGCTAGGGGGCAGAGTCAATCAGCTAGGAGGCCAGAGGGCTCTGCAGAGGGACCTGGACAGGCTGGAGAGTTGGGCTGATTCCAACGGGATGAGGTTCAACAAGGCCAAGTGCCGGGTCCTGCACTTTGGCCACAACAACCCCCTGCAGCACTACAGGCTGGGCACAGAGTGGTTGGAGAGCAGCCAGGCAGAAAGGGACCTGGGAGTTTGGACTGACAGGAAGCAGAACATGAGCCAGTAGTGTGCCCAGGTAGCCAAGAAGGCCAATGGCATCCTGGTCTGGATCAGGAACAGTGTGGCCAGCAGGAGCAGGGAAGTGATTCCACCCCTGTACTCAGCACTGGTGAGGCCACATCTGGAGCACTGTGTCCAGTTCTGGGCCCCTCAGTTCAGGTGCTGGAGCAGGTCCAGAGAAGAGCGACCAGGCTTGTGAAGGCACTCGAGCACAAGTCCTATGAGGAGAGGCTGAGGGAGTTGGGATTGTTTAGCCTGGAGAAGAGAAGGCTCAGGGGAGATNGTGGATTCTCCATCCCTGGAGGTTTTTAAGATGAGACTGGATCTGGCACTTAGTGACACAGTCTAGTAATCACAGTAGTAGTGGATCAAGGATTGGACTTGATGATCTCAGGGGTCCTTCCAAACCTGGCTGATTCTATGAGTCTATGTGACTCTGCACTGCAACCACTTAAAGACATAATGAACCAAAAGCTAGCATTACAATAAAGAATCAGTATTTCTTGAATGTTTGATGACCTAAATCACTTCAGAATCCAAGCCCTTCCAATGTCAGCAGGTGGAAAGAAATAGGAAAGATTATCTGAGAATGCAGAGAAGAGGCAGAGGGATTGAATCTGGGCAATTATGTGCTTTTGGATCAGCTTAGCTCTGTGGCAAATCACAATAGGCTGAAAGGTCCTGGCTAGAAAATTACTATCCTTCCTGTGGGAATTAAAGAGAGGCAGGTTTCTACAGAATGATTCAGTTCTCAAGCAGTTTCAACCACCACTGAATGAGCCTGTGTCTCTCCTTACAGAGCAAGACTACCACATACAGCTCCTGAGTTTAGAGACTAAGGTTAAGTGGAAGGAATTGAAACCTGACCTCTACTTCTGACTTTCAAAATGTTTTACTATCTGTGTTCTCTTTTTCCTCCAGTATTTGTTTAGCCTGCAGAAATTAGGGTTATTTTGAGATAGGTTCACTGTTAAATGAAAGTAATTCTCCATCTCTTCACCTGAGAGAAAAAGACAAAAAATGTAGTGTTTCTTCAAAATTGTTATTGAAGTGAAAGTAGTGTTCATGACTGCAGAAAATCTCATGCTTACTGTAGTGCTATAACCTCTTTCCTTTAACAAACAGTACAACCTAAAAGAAGGCCTTCAAGTTCAAGACTTAATTATCGCACCTTGTTCAGCAATTAAAAGGGAATTGCAAAAGAGATACTGTGGCATATGTCACAATTAAGCATGCATTTTACAATAGTGTTTTTGCTCCTTTTTTTAATAATGATTCTGATCAAAGCAACAATGGCAAGTGAAAATTGTCTTTAAATAGAGGTGCCTAACCTTCAGCACAGGACTTGCAGATTCTTAAATCAAATCGAATCTTTATGCAACTAGAAAATTAATTATAGCAGTATGTTTTTATGGATATGAAATTTAGAAGTGGTGTTGTGGTGCATAATAAGACAACCTTAAAGACTCTAGCTCATACAGAGGCATCTCTTTCATCGCAGACGGAAAAATTGTCCGTGGAGAAAAGTGTGTTGACAACCATATTCTGCTCTAAAACCTTTGAAATTAAAGCCACCAACAAGTAACTTTAATGGCTCTGTGATCACCCCAGAAAAGGTAAAGTGAATGCATAATGGCAAAATTACACTCCTTTTCACATTGGAAGGTAATTTTATATATGTATACTACAGGTATTTGTTGGAAAGCAATCCTTTTAAGCTGTTTCAAGAAGGGAGTGGTTATATTTCATCAACACCATGGTTCCAATTTGAGATTGTTACTCCAATATCACAATGCTACCATGAAGACCTGCAATTAACTTCCTCTGGAAATGCTCAGGAGGAGTCTTGAGTTTTCTTCTATATGTTGAACTCTGTCAGAGAACAAGACTCAAGACAAATTTCTGTGTTTTTCAAAACTTCCTCAAGTAATTTAAGCTCTGTATCTTAGTTTTTCATTTTAAAATGCGTACTAATTACTGTTTTGTAGGATTACTATGGTTTCGTACTGACAACGAAGACAATATATTAATTACAATTCAGTGTAGCCCTCTTGTCAGTAATATCCAACAAAACAATGATTTGTTTCCATAAGAGGTACACCACACCATACCTCAGAGGCAGATGTATTAGTAATACAAGTCAGTGTGATACTGTACCATCCATTTTGTAGAGGTTTATGATGATACATCTTCTGTATAGACATAAATATCCCCAGAGCATGGAAATGCAGCTTATGGTGGAAATGAATATGAACAGTATTGTTAAAGTAAGCTATATCCAACTTATGCAGGTGCACAACACCACTAAATGCTCAATATTTAGAGGAGAAAGTAAAGAATACCCTGCCTAACTTCAATATACTATTACTATTCATAACAGAAAACAATGATGCATAAAACTAAACATTAATCAGCAAGACACACCTTTTTAGTGGTAAATGACCCTGCATGGAAAAAGTAAACCATCCCATGAATTGAAAACAAAGCTTCTTTGTATCTTGTTCATTTTCAGACCCACTAATGATCCCTAAAATCCTAGGCAACTAATGGTGTGAAACAATTTAAGTGCTAATCAGACACCAGTTAAAGGAACAGCTTACTTACAACCTGCGGTGGTGATGTCTATTCTGTGTTCATTTGTGATCAAATTCTACTGTGACATTGCAATATTGTAACTGAAAAATTAGAAAAAAACTCTTCTGTGCAACATTAAAGCATAATTACATGTTTTGAGGGCTTTGTGCTAGATCAAGCAGGGGGGGGGGGGAAATCCAAGGAAACCTGAGAAGGCATAGGAGGAAGTTGGAAACTTAGATGTGTCCCTATAGAATTTACAATAGGACTGAGTATAAAGACCATTTAACTGGAAAGTAGATTTCAAGCTGGGTAATGTCAGCCTCGATTGTAGATGTCAGATTTTCGAATACTTATTAGCCACAATAATGTATTTTATGGAAACTTAGCAGTTTGACAAACTTCTGAACAAATCCTTCCAGCACATATATGTATCAACTACCAGTGATATGTTTATGGGCTCAACAGCAAGCTTCTGTCTATGTGACTGTTACTGTTTGGCCATTGTCAATGATTCTGTGTTGCAGAGCAGGCGAATGCATCTGGAGATACTGCTAGTGATAATCACAACATTTAGCTTTAACCACAATGACTTTCCTCAAATATTTCTGTAATTTTTCAAAAATTAGAAACTTGACAAGCCTTATAATTGTGTATTAGACACTTTTTGCACTTTCTTCAAGGGACTGAATGACAGCTGCCTTTCCAGACTGATCTGTTGAATGAAGATATTCGTGAAGCGGGTTTCACTATAAAATGAGAATTACAACATCCTAATAAACACCTTTTTATTGAATCACATCCTTAAAATATTCATCTCTCTCAGTTTTTTGCAACCTGACCTCAGGAACTGCTTGTAGAGCTGAGCAAAAACAAGCTGAAATTCCCCTAAGTGTATTTCAGACAAAATGAACACAAGGAACCACCTAAAAAAAAGAATCAACTTAATTTTTCTCAGATGAAGTTCTTCCTAGATATTTTCTATGGAAATAAATGCCCCTACATATTTCTTCCTTCAGGCCTTGATTCAGAACACTAACTGCTGAAACAGGCAAACATACACATTTTTTCACCTGCTTTTGTTTCAGATTTTGATTACTTTTATTATCCTTATTGTTACTCTGGAGTCACTATTGGAAATGCCCTTTAATCTGCCCACACACTCATACCACTAACTTAATTTCTGCTCTGCTTCAAAGGTACAGAGAGAAAGAGAAGGTACAGATTATCCTCCACAACAGTATAAGTAGTAGACTTCAGATCACAAAGCAAAACAAAAAAATAAAAGCAATTACCAAAATACTACCAAAAAATCAATTGGGCCTGGCACAGTATCTTATTACTCAGCTTTATGTTCTCAAATCCAAGACTCAAACATGCTTTACAAAAAATGCTCTGACATCCACTGAGAAATTTTCAGATTACAAGGTAGGATCAGGGGACTGACAAAAACTTTTGAATGCTCTTTAAGTGTCCTTGGAGATGTACCTCACTAGATAGTTTGGAATTCCTTTTGGTACATCAAACCAAAGTGTTGGTTGCCCACGGCATCAAATAGAAGACGGCAAACCTGAAAGTGCCATGGCATGCAATGCCTTCTGTAGTCCCAGCATGGCTACACACTAAGGCAGTCTAGTTTGAAATCACACAGGTTCTGATAATCATGAAAGAGAAAAGAACAAAGAAGCCTAATTCCTCAGCTACCCTTCAGAGCAGCAGATAATAAAAAGCAAATCCTCTGCAAAGTGTTCAAAATGTTGTTTCTGTGACAAACATTTAGATGTGACAGTAATTCAAGGTGCCAGTGGAAGACAAGTGAAAAGTGAACCTTAACTCTAATTTAGAGAGGCATCTTCCCTGTGGTGATTCTTTTGTGTTGATTTCTTTTGTAAAGCAGAACAGACCACAGCCCTTGGATGGCTAACAAAGAATATGTCCAGACATGTGGGAAAGCAAATTAAGTACAAATTCAGTGGATGGATGGAACTAAAAAGAACTGTGTACACTTGCCCACCATTAATATGTCTGATATGAAGTGTGATAATTGACTGCACAGCTATATAACTTTTCCATAAGTAGTGGCTATCTTATCATTAGTTATACAAGAGTATAAACTAGAATAAGCCAGTGCGGGCTAAATCAAGGGAAAATATAATATTTTTTTTAAAGAGATTTCAACAAATAATGACTGTTTATATGTTCAGTTTGAAACTCAAGCACTAAAGAGTCAACACCTAGAAGGCAAATTTCCCATTCGAGTAGAAAAAAAGTATTTCTATTATTAAACCTAAGATATGACTAATTTCTTGAGCTTTTTTAAATGACGAAACAGGATCTGAAGACAGAACACTTTGTCGTTTTCTTTAACAGGATTCCTGATGCATGCAAAAAAACCCTGTACCAAATAATTTCTTTCATAAGCTTTTTTCAGGCTTTATTTTTTTTTAATAAATAGCATGACTTTGTGAAGAGTTAGTATTTGTTTACAAATGAAGCAGGTTATTTATATGGAGATAAATTTTACTTGCTAAAATAATTTTGTTGGCTATGCTATTTAAAATATAAACATAGAATCATAGAATCATTTAGTTGGAAAAGACCTCCAAGATCATCAAGTCCACACTTTGACAGACCCTCACCTTGTCAACTAGACCATAGCACTAAGTGCCATATCAAATTGTTTCTTAAACATCTCCAGAGGTGGTGACTCCACCTTTCTGGGCAGTCCATTCCAACACCCAACAAACCTTTCAGTGAAGACATTCGTCCTGGTGCAGTCTTCTTGTCCTGTAACTAGCTGTATGGGACAGGAGGCCAACCCCTACCTCACTACAGCCTCCTTTCAGGTAGTTGTAGAGAGCAATAAAGTCACCCCTGAGCCTCCTTTTCTTCAGGCTAAACAACTCCATCTCTCTCAGCCGTTCTTTCAGTGAAGACATTCGTCCTGGTGCAGTCTTCTTGTCCTGTAACTAGCTGTATGGGACAGGAGGCCAACCCCTACCTCACTACAGCCTCCTTTCAGGTAGTTGTAGAGAGCAATAAAGTCACCCCTGAGCCTCCTTTTCTTCAGGCTAAACAACTCCATCTCTCTCAGCCGTTCCTCATAGGATTTTTTTTCTCTAGACACTTCACCCGCTCCACTGCCCTTCTCTAGACATGCTCCAGAACATCAATGTCTTTCCTGTAGTCAGGGGCCCAGAACAGGACACAGAACTTGAGGTGCTACCTCACCGGTGCCAAGAACACATCCTGCTATGGATCCTTTCTGAAAGGCTTTTGCTTTGCCATGTGTGTTTTTACATAGAACTACATTTTTGGTCAAATAATAAATGACAAATTGCTTCCAACAATTTGTCATAAAAGGGAATATATTGGACAATAAAGCTAGCATGTTCTGTACAGATCAATCTTTTAGTACAGTGTATGATGTATAAGAATAATAGTCACCAAAAATGTCTCATTCATCTTTTCTGATAAACTTCTATATGCTAGTAAGAGACACCTAGCATTAAAGACAACACCTTGTATTACCCACAGCACCTTAAAGTTCTCACATGAGCATATCAAGGCAAAAATATTAGCGTGACAATACCTCAACTTTTCAAAATATTCAGAAGTGTTCTCTGATTGCAAGTCCCCTTTTGAAAGATTTAGAAAAATAGTGTACAACTTTTATTATGTAGAGCAAACAATGAATTATAAATAGTGTGTTTTGTTTCATCATGTGATAAATTATCTAGGCAATTACCAAAAACAAAATAATCAATTTAATTTTACTGTCAGTGTTATGAAGACAGAATGATGTTTCCTGAATTTAATATTAGCTCTGATAACTATAAACAAGGACACAGTGTCAAAGTTCAAAACATTAGGGTTTACTACAATTTCATATGTATTAATACTTTTACAAATAATCATAATGACATTTCATTGCCTTGAAAAGTCAATAGACAGTTCACCTTTCAGTTATTACATAATGAGAAACTATAGAAATATTTTGATATTTTAATGGCTTTGGGCATAGGTGGCTACAGATCTGGAACAAATAGAAAATACACTCTAAAGTTTCTCTTCACAAAGCTGAGTTTTCTTAGGTAAATTTTATGTCTTATTCAATATCATATATATTGTCTGTCATAACTATATGAGATAAAGCATTATCCTCAGAAAATAAGGTTTGAGCATAGAAGGTAGTCTTACTTGCAGACTTTTTTATAATCTATTGGTGTTCTCAAAAACATATTTCACACTTTTTTTCTAGTAGTCCAAAGGTGAGGCAACTTCTATGTGGATTTAGTAAATAAGATTCATTAAGTTTTTCATATTTATTACACAAAAGTGACCTATAGACTTTTGTGATCATACATACAGGAGTTTGCCTCTAGAAAGGTGATTCTAGAAAATGAAATATCTTTTCGTAAAACACAGGTCCAGAATTAATTATTTAGAAAATCATGGGAGGAAGAAGTACCTGTAATGTTTCACTCATTTGTTCTTGTCTCACTCTATTCAGATGCTGAGCAAGACATACTATCTTAAAATGAATGATGGTTTATATCCCTTTTAGGTAAGGGGAATCTTTTAACTTTTCTAAATGATCTTAATCTTAAAGGAACCAAGTTTCCCTGTTCATTTTTACTGCATAGTTCTGAAGAACTTACCTTATAATCATACAGGCTTCTCCAGTCCTGTCAGTCACGGGTCTTCTTGTATTTAAAGAAATTTTCATCACATTTCAGCCTTTTTCAAAGTTTTGAAGTCATTCTAGAAAGTGTATACTTGATAAAACATTTCAAATCCTTTACATTCACATTTCACTGAACATGCAGTCAAAGTGCAGTTGGAATAAAATATACTAGTCCCCATATGTGGCAAACATTTGCTACTTAGATTTTACATTCTTTATATATTTTGTTCTCTGTTCAGCATTTCATTACCAGGATGCTAATGCTAAAAGTGAGACCTGGAGCATTTTGATATTTCAGCAAGAAAAGTCTGAGGTATGAAATCACAGTATTGATTTTTATTTTAGGTATGAAAATCAGTATAGATCAGAACAACTGGAAAATAAAATGGACAAACAAACAACCCCAGCCAAGGTTCCTTTGTTTAGCTTCTCTTTGCTTTAAATGGTTTTAGTGGCTAAAACTACCTCGGTATTGTGCTTGTGAATTTATGTCCTTCATCTTTTTTTGAAATAATCCCAATCCATTTCAAAAAATCTCTCTGCTGCAGAATAACAATTTATACAAGATCTGAGAATGAAAATCTATTATTTAGATATAGGTCTCAACTTACCCAGCATTGGGGAAAAAAAAAAAGAGAGAGAAAAAGTAGTTTTAAGTATCTCATCAGTTCCTGAATCTATCTACTACTTTATATTTACTTAACTTGGTTTTTTTTCGACATTAACTAAGAAGAAAATTAAATCTGTCTCAGCTGAAACCAGAACACCTACACAGAAAACAGAATAAACACAACTAGATAAAGGCATTATTACAGTGACTATAAAAGTTTTATAATACTGTAAAATGTTCAAAATATCATCCTGAAAGTCAAATTATGGTCTAGAGCCGAAAACTGCTCTATTATTTGCAGTACCTTTATGTATTATTTATAAATCAGGAAGGATTTCAATATTACTCACTGGTCATGTTGATGACAGAAAATATGGAAAATGGCAATAAGTATCATCTACTTCTCAATCTTCTACCTGGCATAGTACCATTGACTTGTTTGACACATTACAAACATGTAATTCCCCTGCTGACTTATGAGACCTGAGATCAGCTCATTTTAAGGGGCCTAGCAGTATGTTGAACATTAGCTGAACAATTTTTAAGTAGCCATTGTGGGAGGTTTTCTAGAGACCTTGGACAAACAAAGACTTTCTACCCCAGCTGCCTCAGGACCATGCTCCCCTAGCCTCATTTGGAAGACAGTCTCCAAAATGGAGATTTCTAACACCGTAGGAAAGCATCAACTGCAATGTTAACATTGCACTGGCCAATACAAACCACTTAGTTCAGTACCAAGCCCCACTCTTCTTGAAGTTTTGAGTGTGTATCGAAACTCCTGTAGCTTACATGGACCATGACAAAAATTATCATGCTATCTTAGAGCAAATATACTATCAGACAAGCAAGATTCATGAAAGAGAAAACTATCAGTGCTTAATAAGCATAATCATGCTGTCTCTACCCATAAAATCCATACAAATTGGATTTTGAGGTGCTGGAAGAATTTACTGATGGATTTATCACCGTGTATCAGCCCTTTCCCCTATATACTACTTCAATATCACCACTTTGTGCTGGCAGTGAAAGAATTATTGCCTAGGTAGACCTTCAGTATGCCTCAGTGAAACCATTCCCAGAAGAAGGTGAAAGCTGTAAAGACTTTAAATTTGTTTGTAATGATCCTATAGGACTTATAGCCCTGAATATCCTAGGGGTAGCAGGAAGGAAGCTAATGGTAAATGGAACAAGTCACAGTGTGAAGCATTTCAGCACTGTCTTTACCAACTAGTTTGTTATCTCTTAAAGGTTTGAAAAATACAAAGACTGTAAAGGATATCACTACTTAAATTGAAGTTCTCCCTGTAAGTCATTCTAGAAAAACATTTTCCTTGACTGACTTCATGTAACTAATTGGGCCTGAAGAAGCACTGTGCAGGATAAAACTAGTAGAAATGGGGCAGTACACTGTGCTTTCAGCTTTATAATTTGGAGAAAAATAGAAACCCCCACGCACACGATACATTTCAGCTGGTCAGCATATCACCATGACCTGCTTGTAACATACTCCTTACATAACCATTTTGCAGTCACAATTGTCAGAAGGTGAAATCATATACAATGCTGCCGTAAAAATAGGTTCCACTTGATTTGTCTTTCGAGAACTGAGATTTGCATTTTATAGCATGTTAATTCTGGCTATAATATTCAGTTTAGCTTCCTGGAAATAAGTCTAAAAAACTAACCATAAACACCCAGTAAACAGACTGCACCAGTGGTACAAAGGCTTCATGTGAGAGCCTATCGCATGTAATTGAACAAGGCTGAGGGATAGAGGTTGTGAAATCTATTAAAAGCTGCAAAATTTCCCTTGGAGATTGAAATACTCTGGACTGGTAATAAATACTTTTACCTTCTTGCTGGATTGAAGCAAGAGAATTCACTATAGAAGGCGGCGATTGACACTGGTCCTAACTGGTCATGATTCTATATTATGTCATTCACACTACGAGAAACAATTATGATTAATGTCATGTCTGTACATTCTTTCATTTTTTTCATGGCTTCAGCAAACTTATTAAGCAAGAGGAAAATTATTTTCCTTGGCAACTTTCTTTAAGTTTCTTAACGACATCCAGGAGGGAGATAAAATCCTTCAAACTTTGGTTATTTCTTGTGAAAACTTGAAACATAAATACCGAATCACAAACAGAAAAATTGAATGGTAAAATACCACAGAGGATTCATTTTACCTATACTTACTGTATGAAGAACACAGTGTGTGTTCTCAACTAAACTGCAGTAAAATTAAGATAACCATCTCACGAGGATAATGAATCAGATAGGTACACATCATTAAATCAATAAAGGCAATGTAGTACCAACAGCATGAAAGAGAAATAATGTTGTGAACATGTGCAAAGACAAGTCAATACTATAAAAATGATCCAATAATCAGGAAGAATTGTAGTAAATGACTAAGGGTTTCTAGAAAGCCTCTCCATGATTTTTCTCCAGAAAGGAAAGTAATTCTGCTACGTAAAGGTTTGCTTAGTGGCAGTTTACATGTGTTATCAGAACCTGGATACAAAGTGTTGAGTATTCTTGCCTTTCATTTTGAAAAGTATATAGCAAATGCATGCCAAACAGAACCAAGTTCATTTAAAACAAATGAAGGATGCTTTCAAAAGTAACACACTCTTTTCATGGCATATAGCATTACTCTTCATGTCCAGGTATGAAATATTTCCACTTGAATAGGAAAGAAACTGCAATAACCTAGGGTGCTATAAGGAAACATCCTGTTCTTGGATATTCAAGAATGGCTTTGAATACTGTAATGATACTTGTTCTTCAGCTGAATTCTCATGAGCCAGTCTCTTTTAAATGACTGTAACTGCAGGACTGCCAATTTTTACATGGGAAGAATCTGTGCTCTGACCGTAGTATAGCTTAGGTTGCAAAGTCAAGTATGGATTTTGAGCATAAATTCAGTGAAAGGGTTTTATATTTTTTGAAGTATTGTTAGTAACTTTTAAACCAAATTCTCTAATTCATTATTACAGAAATATCCAAGGAATTGAAAACTAGCGGTAAAAAAAGCCTCAAAATTCAAGAATCTGCTTGAACAGAACTAGGAACATGGTGCTGCTCTTTGATCCATTGGAGACTAGAGATTTTACCAGTTCATATTAAGTGTATCAATGTGAACAAAGAGCAATGTATTTAGTTATTGGATTTGGAACTAATTATGACATAGTTAGAAGTACAGGATTATAATATTAAGAGTAAACTGAAGTATAGCAAATGCTGTCAAGGAATAGAAATTAGTTTTATCTGTATTTATGAAAACAAAAATTTGAGATAAAAATTTGATTTTTCATTTAACTCTTGGTACTTGCCAAAGGTTTATTGAATTTTTCGGGTATGGAGATCTTACATTAGAACACCTACGATCCTTAAGTAGTAATCTGAAACTGCTTGCAGACATAAATTCTCTCAGGCAGATTTCCTGGATCCTTTGCTCTAATATAAATCAATTTGGATATTTTTTCAAAATGTATTTATAGTTTAGGCAACTACTAGGTTCTTTAATTCTGTTGCTGCTCCACAAATATGCTTTAACTACCATTCACATCCTGATACATACTTCCAGGAATCCTATTTTTCTTTGGCAAAGTCAATACATTCATTCTAAGAGAACAACCCCAGGAGAGCTGAAAATCAAGCCTCTTACCCCCTCACTTCAATGGTGGACCCTGGCAGCTCTTGCCATTTAACATAACTGGTTTTCACAACAGATAAGGAAGGGAATAGAGAAATTACACCCCCATACCTGACATGACAGCAGCAGTCAGAGCACTTCATTTTGGCTTTGATGTTGGACTTCCAACATCTTTAAAATCCTGTTTTGTATTGGTTTACCTCCAGATCTTAAATTTGATAAAGAAATGAAAAAGGAAAAAAAAATCAGATTTATTGAAAGTAAGAATTTCTTATATCTAACAAAATCAGAAAACTTGTGAATGCTTACATCAGTTTTTATGTGAAATAAAACTAAAGTCCCTTTAGATCTTTCCTTCTTTATTCTCTTTTTTTTCTTTATCCCATTGCAAAATAGCTTAGAGCTATTTTCTGTCCGCAAAGAAATGATCTCTCACTTTAATTTTTATACAGACTTTCAAAACAGTGATACATAATTTATAGGTCTTACAGATATCAACTGAAAACCAGTTTATTATAAGGCTTCTTTATCTATTAGTCAAATCTAGTTTATGTTGTCGAGCTGTTAAAATTAGCTTTGATTTTTATTAATTCAAGGAGATTAAAACCCCTTTGGCAAAACTCTAGAATAAGATCCCTAAAAGGTATTTGGATTTATCTAGTTGTAAAGAAAGAAATGTTAAATTATTAATGGCTTAAACACAACTAACTAGAATACCCTTTATTTTCTGATATGGTAGAGGGGGAAGAAATATGTTATTATATACTTGTGTTTTCTTATGTTTTGCCAAAGGGCTCTCACTTATATTTTCCAATTTACAGATTGCTGATATAATTAGGACTTTCATGAGAAATGCATAGGAGCTATTCTTTGATAACAGAAAGAACACATTTGGGAATGTTAGACAGCTTTGGGCTTTTTTCAGTGAAAACTTTGCTTATTTGGTTCCTTTAACACTAGTCTTGTCTTTGCTTGTATTTATCTAGTCCATGAGAAGACTAAAGAACCTTCTCTGCCTGAGATATTTATAACTTTCTCATCTAAACTAGAACTGGTGGTACACAAATATAATGTGTATGAATATAAAAAATACATAATAAAGAAAATTGTCCTTGCAAAAATATTCCCTCCAAGTGGTTTTAAAATTAAGCAAGCATTGTTCTAATTCTTTATCAATATCCTATATATAAAATTTACATAAGGGATAAGTTTTCTCAAAAATACCTCACTTTTCAACATATTCTTCTAATACTCATTCTGATTTGACCTTTCTTTGTTTATATTTTACAGGAGCTATTTCAAAACTATTTGCATAAACTGTGGGGTACTTTTATGAGTTTGGCATAATAGGGTCCAAATATATA